>CAKALU010035036.1:0-12397 GCA_916700995.1 Hozukius guyotensis
TCGTAGTAATAGTAGCAGAAGGAGCAGCAGCAGTAGCAGCAGTAGTAGTAGTAGTAGTAATCGTAGTAGTAGTAGTAGTAACAGAAGGAGCAGCAGCAGTAGTAGTAGTAGAAGCAGCAGTAGCAGCTGTAGTAGTAGTAGTAGTTGCATTAGCAGTAGTAGCAGTAGTAGTAGTAATCGTAGTAATAGTAGCAGAAGGAGCAACAGCAGTAGTAGTAGTAGCAGCAGCAGTAGCAGCAGTAGTAGTAGTAGTAGTAGCAGTAGCAGTAGTAGCAGTAGTAGTAGTAGCAGTAGTAGTAGTAGTATTGGTAGCAGAATGCTGAATCAGCATTCCCACAATAAGACTGAGATTCTTACGTTTGGACACTCTGACCTATTAGACGACTCTGACCTATTAGATGACTTTGACCTATTAGACGACTCGGGGGGCATTCTTGGCTCTTTGGCCTCTCAGAAACAGACTAGTGTTAAAAATCTCGGCGTTACTTTGACAGCAGCTTCAATTTTGAAAAACAAATTAGCTCAGTTGTAAAAACCAGCATTTTCCAGCTCAGGCTTTTGGCTGAGGTAAAGGCCTATCTGTCTCCAGGGATCTGGAGAGTTACCCATAATGCTTTTATTACCTCTCGGTTAGATTACTGTAATTCTCTGTGTGTGGGTTTACAACAGTCGTCTCTTCACCGGCTGCAGTTAGTACAGAATCCAGCTGCTCGCCTTCTGACTGGAAAAAAAAAACGTGATCAGATATCACCGGTTCTGGCCTCCCTCCACCGGCTTCCTCCATTTCTGGATTGATTCTAAGGTTTTAAATGGGCTGGCACCACCTTATCTATCAGAACTATTGCACCTCCATACTCCGGTCAGAGCACTGAGGTCGACCAATCAGATGCTCCTGGATGTCCCCAGAACTAGACTCAAAAACAGAGGCGACCGAGTCTTTGCGGTGGCGCCCCCTAATCTCTGGAACAGTTTACCTCTTCATATTAAAACTGCTCAAACCGTAGAATCGTTTAAGTCGCTGCTGAAGACTCACCTCTTCTCGCTGGCGTTTGATTAAGTTAATTTTCTGTTGTGCTGCTACACTTCTACTGATGTTATGTGCACATTATGGTCATTGTTTTTGCTCTGTTCATATTGCTGTTTGCTTTGCATTCATTTTTATTATGTACACGTTCAGCACTTTGGTCAACTGCGTTTTTTTTTTAAACACGCTATACAAATAAAGTTTGACTTGACTTGACTTGACTTGACTTGACCTCACTGGAGCACCCAAAAGCACGAATCCATCGCCGTATATATATTTATATAACAGTGGTGGAAGAAAAGGTAGCAATACCACAGTGTAGAAATCCTCTGTAACACGTAAAAGTGTTTCATTCAAACGTACAAAAGTATTACCACCCAAATATACTTGGTACCAAGTACCAAAACTAATAGTACTCATTATGCCGGATGGTCTATTTCAGAAAAATCTAAATTATATTATTGGGTTAAAATCATTGATGCATTCATTGTATACAGTATAAAAGTATGTATACACCAGGGGTGGCTGGTGTCTCAAAATTTTGGGGAGGAGAGGAGGAAAACCAACCCACGGTGTCATGTTATTTTATTAAGTTATTTCTTGTATTTTTTCTGTATGAGCTCAGTGCTGCTTGATATACTGTATGTGCTCTCATGTTCCTCATTGTATCATATGGGGGGGCTTACATGGGATTTAGATTTTAAAAAAAACTTTTGACACTTATTTTTTTGTCAATATAGCTAGGAAAGCCATCCATCCTCTGAATGCTCTAGGTCTCTAGTTTGATCCATCCATCCTCTGAATGCTCTAGGTCTCTAGTTTGATCCATCCATCCTCTGAATGCTCTAGGTCTTTAGTTTGTTGCTGTAAAGTTTCATGAGGCTGTGATTATCCTAGAGGTCACCACAGGTCATTTTATACAGTGAGGTCAAATTTTTAAAAAATGGTCTCACTACAATGAAATGTCTCCTATGGGGACTAACATCAACACACATGAATACAGTTGGGCTCATTGGGCCAATTTATGGAAGTTTTATATAGCTAGTTTTATATGATACCAGTATCTTCATCTTCTTCTACCTTTAAAACCAAGACCGCTGCAACCTCTGAAAGAAGAAATAGAAGAAATAGTGGGATAGCCGGATTTTTAAAACGTTAACAGGGTGCAGTTTACATTCACCGTTTCTCACCACAGTTACAGATTGTCATGTCTTATTTGATTGGTTGTCAGTCACAAGAGTGCAGCTCTTGCATAATAAAAGCAGCCTGCCAGAGGACAGATGCCAATAGAGATGAACGCAAAGAGCGACTTCCTGTTGAGACCTCGATGGACAATGAATGATAACCCTCATCTCTGAAGATTTTTGGTTTAGTTTATGTCTGCCATTTATTTGTTTACCTAAATGAGCTGAAACCTACATTAAGCTCCGTGCACAACTGTTCACATGAGAAGAGGACCAGAGTGGACCTGACCGAGGAGGCCTGACCACGGGGTGGAGTGTGCGACACCACAGGGGACGGGTGGATCGAGGACGGAAAGCTGGCCAAGCTTTCAGTTTCAGGTAAGGCCTGCATCCCTGCAGGCAGGTGTGTTGTGGCCTGTTAGCAGCTGGTAGAGCCATGAGGCTCAGTTTTAATGAAATAAAAGAGTAATACCTGAGCAGTGGCAGCATCACTGAGGCCTAACAACAGTGTTCAATGCTTTTCCATCCTTTTTTTGTAATTAGTATTTTATTGATTTTTTACTTGTCACATTTTGGTCAACAAATCAAACTCCTCTATGCAAAACAATATTAATATAAAAATAATAATAAATAAATAAATGACATAAATGAATATATTTAACAATAATATCTACAATATCCTAGTATACAAATAAAATGCAAAAAATAAATAAATATATAAAAGAGACAAATCAAATATATATTCCTACATTCATCTGCACCATGGTCTAATCTAATTACAAGCATCCAATCAATTATCAGACACATAAAGAGTGTGCGTGTGCGTGTGTGTGTGTGTGTGTGCTGTGTATACAAGTATTGTGTGATGGTGTGTGCTTTACTTCAAGGTCTGTCCACATGAGCAATGTATTCCAAGTAGTCTCCCCACTTCGCCACATATTTCTCAGTCCCGTCCTTTGAGTTGAATCTGTTCGTATGATGCCACTTTTGCCAAAAGAATGCATTTCCTTCCTAATAAAACCTTTTCACAGCAGTTTTGGAAAAATGTGAAACCTATATTGCATGTATTTATGTCCATATTTGCATACTAGAAGTCTTCATCCTTGCTTTTATTGGCCTAACCTACATTTCTTGGCACATCAACTATTCACCGACCAGTGAAATGGCCTGAAACCACCAACAGGACTGTACTTTTTAGCGTGCATTAGATACTAACAAACAACTACTACAAACAAGTTGGCTCACTCTTAAAACCTTTACTGCATAGTGCTACTAGAAGTCAAAACCTCTTTGTGCCAGACAGTCCATCTGGTAGATAGGGAGATATTTCACTAGATAGCTGAAAGCTTTAACCTGCTAGCTACCAGCTAGATGAAAACTCCCAAACACCTGCGCAATCACCAAAAGCATTTGGATTCATCCCCTAACGTCTAAACCTAACTCCATGGCAATTCATTCAATAGTCAAGATATCAGTGTGGACCACAGTGGTGACAGACTGATGACCAACGCTGCCATCCCTGGAGCCATGCTGCCAGGACTTTATTTAGTATTTGCATTTCATTTAGTGATATACAGTGTTACAATCATTGTGGAAACTGAAAGCTGATCCATCCTGTACCATGAGCTCTTTGACATGGAGATTGTGTCTGCGTTCTCCGTGTCTGGCTTTTAGCCTATAGAGGCCCCGTCTCCTCGGTCTTGTGGGATACCTGCAGCCAACACCTGCACCTCTTTAATTACTTAATTGACACGTGACACCTTCCCATTGTGCAGGTAAGGTTAATATTTTAACATCACTTATGAAATGAGTTTCTCTGCAGTGTCTGGCAGGAACATAAGGCCCAGATCAGATGGGCAATGTAGTGGAAACTGGCTGATGGTGAAACGTATATCCCAACAGTCTGCCAGACAAATCCTACTGGCCTACTCTTCTTTCTGATTCTCATACATTCTTTCATTCATGAGCACAAGGCTGAAAACCTCAGTATGCATCAAGCGAACAGCTTGTCAGATCGTCTTACAGCGTCTGAAACCTCCTCCCTGACAACGCAATCATAGGGTGGCTGCTGGGGGGCGTAGTAGTGATGGGAACAACATGAGTACTAACATGGGTAGAACATTTAGAAATTTTAGCATCATATGTAGCCTATTACTGCTCCGTGGCTACCCGGCTGCGTTTCCCGCTTGGCATTTGTAAGTTCATGGTGTTGGTTGTGTGGATGTCGTTGTTTTTTATCATCTTCGCACCTCGTTTGCACTGAAGCAACAACGGGTTTCGCTTTATGGTGCGTGATTGGACTGTTTGCGATGATCTGAACACTTTACCCAAGCACACAACCATGCCTATGTTGCTGGCGCCGTAGCCCGTGAAACCCGAATCCGTACTGTTGTTATGCACATCACACAGCTCCTGATTACTCAAACCGTTATAGACTCAAACCGTTAAAGACTCGATAGCGAACTGCATCAGATCAAATTCAAAGAGAGACTACACAGATGTAGCGGAAATGGGTATGTAAGGGCGCCATTCGTCCCGACCGAAGAGGCTGAAAAACAAACTCCCCCTGCCTACCACCCAGAGGCCTGTACTACGAAGAGAGTTCAGCATACCCAGGCTATCTTCTCGTTATCTGGCTCCACTAACCCTAACGAACAAGATCCCGCTTAGCGGTCCTACGAAGGTGGTTATCAACTCAGTAAGTCAACCCAGTAAATCAACCCAGAGTTTCTCAGTCTGACTACGAGTGCGTTCACATGAACGGGGCGGTGTCTGCAGCATCTGACCAATCACAGACATGGACAAGTCTACTGTCAGCAGACAGACAGGCAGAGAGGCACATTTTACAAAGGAAGAGCAAACTATAATACTAGACAAATACGAAGAAGTTAAACACTTAATCAGACTAAAAATAACACAGTTGAAGCTGCCAAATGCAGGAAGAACAGCTGGTGAAAGAAAAAACTCCCGATGTGTGAATGTGTAAATTAACAGACTTATTAATTTAACGGAACACTCAAAAGTCAGATATAGTCGTCTAGCTATAAATAGCTTTTAGTAGCGCAATGGATTAATAGACTATACTTCATTATGCTCATTTTGGAAAATATGGCGTGTATGACTATTTCAACCTTCTTTCAGCTGCGTCCTTCTCTCCGGCAGTGAGAAACGCACTCAAGAGCAAGTAAAAAAATGTATATAAAAACATAAATCAAAGTGGTAAACACCCACAGCATAAATCCAGCTGTCCTTCCTGCATTTGTCAGTTTAAACTGTGTTGTTTTTAGTCTGATTATGACTGTAACTTCTTCATATGTGAGTAATATTATCATACGATCCCCGCACCGAGCTCTGATTGGTCAGCAGGCGGTGCTTTTATACGAATTGATCTCTTATCTGGAACATAACCTGCTGCGGAGCAGGTTAGCTGTTCAGCATCAGTTACCATGGCGATCTACCTCAGTAAGAAGTGATCCACCTTCGTAGGACGGAAAACCCTGAAGGGTTAACCCTGAAGTTACCTCGCTAACAACCAAATCCTGCCTCGTAGTCCAGGCCTCTGCTCATCAACACACAGTCCCTGAGAGCGATGACAGATGAGCTGTCAGCCAACCCCCGCTACCTGCATGAGTATCGGAGCTCCTGTGTCTTGGTGGTCATTGAGACTTGGCTGGACAGTAAGGAGGAGCATGGGCCAGTTCTTGACTTCTTCCTAAATTGGTGTGAGAAGTAAAACCTTAACACCTCTAAAACAAAGGAAATGTCCATTGATTTTATAAAACTGCTACTTTTATCAATGAGGAGCCAATATACTTTGTCACAGATTAAGGTACCATGACATTGTGCTCGACTACAAACTTAAATGGGAGCTGTGGACTGATCTCATAAGTACTAAGACACAACAAAAAATGTACTTTTTAAAGACATTGCTATTCTTTAATGTCCACAACAAAATGCTCCAAAGGTTTCACTGTACCTTTATTGAAAGTCTTTTTACCATGGGTATCATTTGCTGGTTTGGTAGTGCTACTGAGCCACAGAAAAACTGTAACAACGGCCAGCAAACTGCTAGGGATTACACTACCAAGTATGGAATGCATCTACAGAGACAGAACAATAAAGAAGGCAAACAATATTGTGTGTGACCAGAGGCACCCTCTTACCCCCCCACTATGCTCCTTCCTGGTCACAAAGGATGTCCACCTGGTCTGGTCTGTCCTAGCTGGTCTGGTCCATAACTATTTTAACGAGCCATTCTATACATACATATAGTATACTGTACATACAGTATATGTATGTATATATTAGGGCTGCCAAAGTTCATGTGAATTTTTTTTTTTTTAACGCCACTAACTTCTTTAACGCATTAACGCAACTTGCGATTTTTATGTTGAATTGGACTCTATTTCTAAAGCTAGAGTGAAGATCCTGGTATCATATGAAACTAGAAGGAATCCATGGTTACCAACCATGTCATACTAGCTTGTCGCGAAGGAGGTTAAAAGACGCTCAAAACTTATACACAAATGTTTAGCAACGAAAATTGTCAGGTCCATTTTCAAAGGTGTCCCTTGACCTCTGACCTCCAGATCAGTGAATGTAAATGGGTTCTATGGGTACCCACGAGTCTCCCCTTTACAGACATGCCCACTTTATGTTAATCACATGCAGTTTGGGGCAAGTCATAGTCAAGTCAGCACACTGACACACTGACAGCTGTTGTTGCCTGTTGGGCTGCAGTTTGCCATGTTATGATTTCAGTATATTGTTTTATGCTAAATGCAGTATCTGTGAGGGTTTCTGGACAATATCAATCATTGTTTTGTGTTGTTAATTGATTTCCAATAATAAATATATACATATATTTGCATAAAGAAAGCAGATTTTTCCACTCCCATGTTGATGACAAGTCTCCCTTTAAGATACATTTTGAACAGATAAAAAAATGTGCGATTAATCCCAATTAACTATGGACAATCATGCAATTAATCGTGATTAAATATTTTAATAGTCATATACATATTGTATATATACATATATATATATATATATATATTGTATATATACGTGTGTGTGTGTATATATATATATATTATTTTTTTTACACACACACACACACACACACATATATATAACAACAACATTACACCCTGTAATAGTGTAAGAACAGTCAGTTTGACAGTGATAAAAGGTTTTAATCCTATTCATTAGTAATTAAATACAGTAATCACTTTCTCAGTGTAATATGGCTTTGTGCCTTTTTGTGATGCTCAGGGTACAATGAAGACCTAGAATACTGTGACAGAAATAATGTTCCATAATGTTCTTAAACTTCATAATGAAATCCACACAGTAATTATTACAGTATGTTGAGAGAAAAGAGGGGTGAAATATGTTGAGATTGCAGATTGTGCAGACCTTCTTAAATATGTTATAGACACCTCACTACTGATTACCCTGACAACCACTACAGGTGCATGTGTTTACGTTTTGATTCAGTTATTCCCATGGAGCCTGCATATATGTACAGCACCAAAACGTGTAGCTGCATCCTGCAATTTTTGAGACTGTCTGAGAGCGCTCGCCATTCTTAATTCATTGTGAGAAGCGTATCCATAGGAATTACTTCCATATTGGACAATTCGGCACCTCACGCTTTACATCCAAAGTTCAGTGTCAAAGGAGGAAGTAGTGTGTCCTTTATGTAGCGAGGTGGAGAGTAACTGTGTGGAGGATGGGATGGTGGATGGGCATGTAGCATGTCAGACTTTCATGCAGGATGCCAGAGTTTGTGTCCTGTCAAAGACCAGTCTTTTTATTTAGAATAGGTAGAAACTGCTCCATTTCATTCGCACATGTTGTACGACCTAGTTTGTTTAAAGCGTACTGGGACCTTAAACTGTACTGGAAAGGTTTGTTTATGGATGGAAAACCTTTTAAAGTCATTTAGGACACATCTTTATGGTATATAATTATCAACATATATTGTAGAAAAAAGTATAATGTATGTATTGAATGAGTGTTTACGGCACTAGTGGTGGCATTAGTCTTTTTATTGACCACTACATCTCAGGCCAGCTGACAACCAAACCGACTGCTTTGCTGTGAAACACACCCTGAACTTATGGGAACATGCTCACCTTCCAGTTCTTCAGGTGATGCTGGGGAGTCGACGCCTCCTGCCTCCACCAGGTTTTTCCATCTGAAAAAAAGGAAAATAATGATGACTATAATAAAGAAAAGCACTCCTCATTCAGTAGTCTATTAACTGTTCTTTTTAAATGCCCTGTGGAATCTTTCCAGGAGGAATTCCGGCTTTCCTTCACTGTAATAACAAGGTACGTTTCCTTTTGTTAAATCTTTATTAATCAAAAGAGTTCCACCGATGATTCATGCTCTGTTTACTACAGCGCCATGGGCCCTGACAGCCAATTCAGTTCACTCAGACAGGATGACACACTTCACTTCCACAGCATTTCAGAGCAGCATGTTGCATGAATGCTGTCTGGTGTTTATAGAGACATAAATTTAGAGGTAATGTTTTTTCATAACCCATCTGATTGAGAAAAGGAAGTAAATGTTATTGTGAAAGCTTAATGTTCTCTTCACACCTCAGCTATGAAAACTCCCACGACTCCCACAATCCTTTTCTAAAATTCAACTAAACAAATGGATTACACAAAGGTGTAACACACTGAGAGGTTGCTCTGCTGACAGTCAGCTGTCTGCACTGTTCTGCAACGTCATTTACAACTACAGGTAACGCTACTGTGTAACACCGGGCAATATTTAGTTTGTGATTGGATGGCCACTACTGATTCTTTTATCTCTGTCTTGACTTGGTCTCAAGCCCATTTGGACTCTTCAATCAATCTCAAAACTTCTCAGATCTGAACTTGTCTTGGACTCAACTTAAGTGGTTGTGTCTTCAGTTCGGCATCAAGTTGCCTAATACTAACTCGGTCTTCTGCCATTGGCCACTTAACAGCTCCACTAGAGAGGCTGGGCGGTCCAGTGCAGGAATATGTGAACTATCAGGTCCAAAATCAGAGCTTTTGGCCCTGTTCAGACATAAACATGCGTCTTGGGTGATCCGATCAAGTGGACAGCTCTGAGTACAGGTGTGAATGCACACAAGACGCATTGAGATATTAAAGGTAGGGTTGGTAAAGATTTCAGAAACAATTTTTGTTTTACAGTATTTGTTGAAATTCTCTTTAGATCCCGACAGCAGACAATAAATCAAATGCTCTGACAAAAAAAAGAGAAGTGTGGAATGGCTTTGGGAGGTCTGAAGGGACGGACTGCCACTGTTGCCGACTTGGCAACTTTCTCTCTAGATTTAGGGACTTTTGGCTAGTGCTGCTAGCTACTTTCATTGGAAAAAAAGTTGGCAACACTGGGGTAACTATTTTTTTTAAATCTAGTGTACTCTTGCTAGTTTCTCAAGATCACCGACCCTGCCTTTAATGCTCAGACCACATTCGGAGGGGCCTTAGTTGCAGAGGTGATTTAACAGGCCCCTTTAAAACAACAGCAGACCCCAGTCTGGCCCCTGTGTTTAAATGGGCTGGAACCTACCAGACCCGATGAGATTCAATATAGTCGGGTTTTGAATACTATGGGGCGAGTGGACCCATGAAGACCTCTGAACCTCTGATCATCACTCAAAATCCCGCTGTAATCTTTAAAAATGTCTTTCATTCATCTTCTTTTAAGCAACAAATGGTGACTGTGGTTTGAGAGGACCAGCAACACGTCCTCAAAGTAAACAACACCTCTTACCATGCTATATATACTCTATAGGTGTGCATGAAGATTTGACTGAAATCATAACATGAAGACTTCAATCCGGGCAATCATTTGACTACTTGGATTATACTGAGGTGGACACTGTCATTTTAAAATAGAAATCAGAAAAAAAGTAAAAAAGGAATAATCACTAAAAATCATCACACAAGAGCGACTGACCATAATCAGTGTACCATTTCAGGGCCCTCCTCCAACAAAGTCAACAGTTCAAGAACTGTGAAGAACAATCCATTGTATGGATGACTGTCCCGGTCCAAATGCAGCGGAGGAGTGCAGCCTTCTTTTGCCAGAATCTGACACAACCAATGTATTCCTTGTTGTTCTCAACACCCCCCAATCCATCCGTTTGGTTTGGGAAACATCATTGGACCAGGTGGCTGGCCACTGATCACAATGCATCGTGCGCTGAAGTGACACATCACCACTTGTGCTGTAAGCTTGCCTCGCTGTGCCACTGCTATTGACCGTTATCTGTTGTTAAGAGGGCAACTTAACAACAGATAAGTTGTTAGTTGTTAAAGAGGGCCTATTGTCAAAGAACGTATATCGCTAAGCGCCCAGCAGCAAAGCTACGCTTCCTCCATTTGGGACTGAAAGCGACTACCGGACGCCAGTCATATATTGTCATATTCTACTGAAATGGCCTGTGTTGAACAATAAAAATATTAGAAATATAATAAGTGTTTTCAGTCCAAAATGGCAGACACGGCTCTTGTTAAAAAAACACCGTTCAAAAAATGCTTTATTTTTCTCACACTGGCTGTGCTGCAGTCGCAGCACAGCCAGTGTGCTCTGTCTGAAACGCTCTGTCTGAAACGCTCTGTCTGCAACACTCGAAAAGCCCAGTCTGCTCTGATTGGTCAGCTGGCACACTGTAGTGATTGGTCATCGAACCAAGCTCTTCAGACTCCACTCCAGCTCCACTCTAACTAGCTCTGTTTTGAAGGCGTGCCAAACTAGTCGTTTTGCAAATGTGTTACTTGGTGACATCACCATGTTACAGAAGAAAAGGCGGGACTTCAAGCAAGGTGTTTCAGGCAGTTCAGGAGCAGTGTTTCTGTGGGGGAGAGGAACTCCTTTTGGCCTGGACTTAGGGCTTTATAACTTTGCAGAACTTTTACATGCACAAAAAAACTATATATGTATATATATATACATATATATATATATTGATGAGCACCATGCAAATAAAGAAGTAGTTTGTCTTTGTGATCATCCTCTATAGACCTTCCTTAGCTGTCAATGACCCACATTAATAGGCTGATTCAGCCAAAAATGTGACACAGCAGTAGTTAGTTCATAGTAATAAGTAGGTTTGCTATAGGTCCCCTATATTGGGCTGAATTGGTTTGTCCTGTACGGAACCTAAAGGTGCAAGCAATATCGGTGCATTCTTGTGACATCTACTGCGGAAAATAACAAAATTGCGGCAAGCGAAGCTTCGTTATGTGTAGCATACGGTTAAACACGGACTCAGCTACATCAGCACTGACTGTCTTGTTAAACTCAACGGTACTTTGTTTCATGACTCAAATGTTGTGAAGATGCACTTCGGAAGAATGAAAGCTGAGATGATTACTATGAATGTCTAGCGAAGGTTAGCCTGTGTATTATTTTCATCAAATGTTTCCAGTGTGTGTGAGATATTGCTCTGTGTCTGATGGAGTGCACTACAAGTTATTTGACTTTTATGAAGAAACTGTAAATGGCATACATCAAGCTCTGATGAACTGTCTGGAAAAGCATGAACTGGACACAATGTCAACTTTGGAAAACACCACTCTGTTTACTAGTTATTGAGTGCCAACGATCGCATTCCGAAAGCTAATTGCCCAGCTCACATAGCTCATAACACCTGCAAGCACGCCTGTGATCAGCTGTCAGCAGATGACTCACTTGTTTTAAAGATCTACATCATGTCATGCAAGGGCTGTGCAACAATGGCGTAGCCACGGGTGTGCCAGGGTGTGCCTGTGCCACCCAAAGAGGCAGCTGGCACACCCAAAAACCAGATGCAGAATGAATTTGCCTTCCTAAAACGAGTTACTATTACTAAACACAACAACCCGCCACTATCCATCTGCAGCCGTTCTATATTTCTACTAGTGGAAGTTGTCAACCCTACACACACATTTAGCAGGAAAAAAAGTCCTGAGCAGTCGTTGTGTGTGGCCGGTACCGGGAGAGGCTGCACAGAAAGCTGCCAGCGCTGGTAGAAAACGGAGCGGTAGCGGGCAGCGTCATGTCTCGCTACATTCACTTGCACTCGGACATCAGAGTTTCACTTTTGTGAATTTCTGACAAGCCACAACTTTTCATATATATCCATCCATCCATCCATTATCTGTAACCACTTATCCTATTCTGGGTCGTGGGG
>CAKALU010035036.1:12417-51187 GCA_916700995.1 Hozukius guyotensis
GCTTACGGGACATTTAGAGTCAACTATTAACTTGCATGTCTTTGGACTGTGGGAGGAAACCCACGCTAACACGGGGAGAACATGCAAACTCCACACAGAAGGGCTCCAAGCCGGTTTTGAACCCGCGACCCTCTAGCTGTGAGGTGACAGTGCTAACCACAGCATCACTGTGCAGCCTCCCATATACAGTATATACTGTATATATATATATATATATATAGTATATATGAGTCACGTGACTAACGACTGTCGAGACAAAATAAGTCGCTTAACTTTTAGTTTCACACGGGACACGAACAGCGGTCTCCTGGTTGAAAGTCTTGTGTTTGTTTGACCCATCCACCCCCCCTCCTGCCCGCCCTGAACAGACTCTCGCGCTATTAATACTACGTCACTTGCTCCGACCATTGAATAACGGGTTTACATTGGAGTTAGTTGAAAGCCCGGTTTGTCACATACTGTCACTAAAGACAGTGCGTCGGTTTCCGATGCGGAGGGGCGCTGCCCAATCGGCAGTATTTGATGAACTGGGAGTGAGACCGGGTTGACATGTCAGCATTCACCCATTCACACACACATTCATACACTGATGGCAGAGACTGCCATGCAAAGTGCCAACCTGCCCTCATCATGATTTAATCTAAATGCTCAGCCACACACATAACCATGTATTTATGTTGCTTGAGTAAACCTAAAAACTAAGTAAACCTACGTTGGAAGTTTATTTTGAAAAGACACTATGCATGTAACGAGCGGAAAGTGACCTGCCGTCTCTGACACCAGCTGGTCCATAGACTTTAGACTAGCTCCAGGAGTGAATACTGAAGGCAGAACAGGAGGCACATTGCTATGATGCAGCTCTTGTATTAAAAGAAAGATCACTCCAGTTTTAAAATAATGCAGGATCCACTGGAAAAGGATTCACTTGATCAACATTTTCTGAAACAGTAATGAACAGGTCCAATAAAAATGAGCAAAGCATACAACATCCTTGAAAGGATCTGAGCTCCAATCCAAAATATTTATACTACATTTTACAGCATGATAAAATAACACAGAGGCTTTTAAGTTCACTCCCCATAATAAAAAGAAATTACAACCAGAAGATCTCAGAGTTAAGAAAGAAATGCAGAGTCTCCGTATACTGTAAGTGGAACCTTTGAATAATGCAGATACAATGATTTTGTCCATAAAACACTAAAAGGTCCACCAAGATGTAAAAATAGCAAAATAAGACAGCAAAAGTAAAGTTGTTAAAGTTGGTTAGTTTTTTTTTTCTTTTTTACAACTTGATGTTTCTAAAAATAGCTCAGCCTCTCTCTACTTCTGTCAGTGAAGCAGACATGGATGGAGAGTTGGGTACAGGAGGAGATCTGGATCATATTACACAACACCGACTGTGTGTGTGTAAATGATAGCCCGCAATGACACACTAATGTCAAGCCTGCATGCAGCTACTACAGTTCAGAATAGACCAGACTGAGGATACAGATGAGAAAGGTGAAGTGTATCTTAACTTTGTTTTCCTGTAGTAGAGGCTCAGCCCGGTCTCACCAAATGGCGTAGGAATGACACGGTAATTTGTAAGTCATTCTGCATGCAATAACAACTCCTTTGTTGCGTTTGGCGTGTCATGTGTACGCCATGTGGTCTGTACTGACTGCAATGCAAACGCATCAGCATGAATATGCTACGCTCAGAGATTGTGACGCAGAGGAAAGAGACTGCTGATGGTGGGAGGGAGGGGACGTGGATGGGTCCAACAAACACAGGACCGGTGTTTGTGTCCGAAAGTGTTGTTGAGTTATGTTACGTTAGTCACGTGTTTTCTGTACTTATGTTACGTAGTTATTTTAAGCCCAACCATGATGTTTTCCCTAAACCTAACTAGGTGGTTTTGTTGCGTAAACATAACTGCGACAGTTTCACGGTAACGACGTGGCGTGAAATGACACGTGAAAAGCCTAAAATGCATTATCAAGACACGCAGAATGTCCTTAAAATATTGCGCTATTTATACCTCTTCCAATAAGATCAGAATGCGAGGCCTATTCTGTAATCAATCTATGGTAATGACAGCAAATATTTAAAATGCTTAACAGTCCCACTTGTGGCCCCTCGAGACTGAAATGTTCATTGTACACCACAATATGAAAGTGTTGGATGAAGTAAGATTGACATTTTTTTAGTGCAAATCCTGTCTCCCAACGCCAACCATGGTCCAAACCAGGGCCACAACTACCAGCATGGAACACACATAAACATTTTAAATGCTTTTGAATCAGCCAATTACATTAACAGCGTCTACACCAGCTGTCTAACTTTTCTTTGGTTTTCTGCCAATCATAACCCACCAACAGTCAAGTGTCCAAGGCTGCCAAATATCTAATCTACATTAATATCCAAACTCATTGATTGCCAACAGGGATTTTTAAGTCAAGTCAATTTTATTTGTATAGCCCAAAATCACAAATCACAAATTTGCCTCGTAACCTGTTACCTGATCAGGTTATCAGACAAAAGCTTCATCCACGTACAGGTCGAAAACACAGCCTATAGCATGGATTAAACTTGTCTTTTACGCAACAGGCCCTAAAAGACCTTCCTGGCATCACACAGGAATGTTTGTACATGATTACATCTCTTGGTAACACCTCTCTGACAGCAGCAACGTCACACACGCACACACACAGCCACGTACTTCTATCTTTGTGAGGACACTCATCGACATAATGCATTACCTAGCCCCTTACCCTAACCATAACCTTAAATACCTGACCCCAACCCATATCCTTACCCTAACCTGAACCTAATTCTAACCTGAATCTTAAAACCAAGTCTGAACCCTCAAACAGGCCTTTGAAGGTGAGGACTGGCCAAAATGTCTTCAATTTGCAAAAATGTCCTCACTCTGAAGGTCTAAAACTCGAATTGGTCCCCACAAAGATAGCTGTACAAGTACACACACACACACACACTAACACAGTGGGACCGGTCAACACTGGAACTTTTTAAGTGTCTGTGAGTAAAAACAAATGAATTACTCATTACAGACAAGCCAGACCTCATCTATTACACACACTTCATATTCCCCTCACAAATATGTCCGCTGTATCAACTCAGTGAGAAAGACAATGTGAAGCATTCAGACAAAATTGCTGGAGTTTGATGCCACGTCACCAGAGGAAGGCCAAGCTGGTCCTCATTCTGAATTCTGATACCACACAATTGTCACCCTGAGGGGAAGTTCTATTCTGTCTGCAGGTTTTCGTGCAACAACCTGAGGGCATTTCTTTGTCTGACTTAAAATTCATCCAAATCATTTTACACACTCGATAAATAAACACTCCTCTAAGGCTTTTGTACACATCTAATGAAAAGAGACGGTTCTGAATACTAAAGTGCTGCATAAAACTAACTTTACCAGTAGTGGCTGAAATGGGATCATTGAAATCAAATGTTCATCATCTTGGAAGCATGATTGTTGCACTGATATGACATTTGAAGAAAGGTCAATGAAATGAGACGAATAGTTATACTGTATATCCTCTGCAGAGTGTCTTCATTTAATTTCAATGCAATCTGCCCATGCGATTTAGATATTTCTTGTGTACAAGAGATAATTGTGGCAGGTCAAGGGATGACCAAAAATAATTTTGTCTCTTCATTTCTGGAGACTATCAACATCCACAGTATATTAAAAAGAATTTGTTGAATTGATACTTTGTCATGGATCAAAGTGTTGATCAATGAGAAATTCTGATCCGAACGTGGTAATTGAGGAAACCTTTGAAACCTCTGGAGCAATTAAACCTGCACAAGCGAGACAAAAAGAAACCGTGTAATTCTCAAAGCACCCGCAAAGGGTGAATTGCACCCTTAACTGGACTGCCAGTGCTATTTGCACATATTTAAATTAGGTAATATGCAGACATTTGCCACAAAATTGGTCCCTTTCTATGCAAATGAGCCTCATTGCAAAAGCAGTCCAATTCACAAAGATCAGCGCAAATAGCCACACACAGTAACAGTGAAATTATTAGCTTCCACAGAGAGTTGGTGGTAACTGAAGCGTATTTATAAGGGGTTTCATGCCCAGACTTTCCAGTGATCATGGCATATTAAATCCCAAATAGGGATTTAATTTCTCTCTGTCACCTTTAAATTCCTTGCCTGAAGTTTTGAGGATTGCCTCTACACCTCGTCGGTCAGGACCTGGAGCTCGCCATCTGAACATTTCATTTTTTTTTTCCTCTATGCCATTGTTCTGCCTACTGTGTTCTTGGTGCAAAGGCAACACTTATACTATGCCACATGGATAGTTGCAATCAGCAGGTGCAATTCCATTCTTTGTGAATTCGCCCATCAGTGTGCTTCAAACAAAGACCTTGTTGGATCATTTAAGGCTGGAGCTGTGCTTCTGCTAAGATACACATAAACTGTGTGTTATGTGTAATTGTAGGCTGCAGAGAGTTGCAAAGGAGCCATACCTCCTAAATCTTAACATATTGTGAAAACCGGCATAACAAAGAAGCTGATAAACTAAAAGGACCAGTGTGTAGCATTTAGGGAGATCTATTGGCAGAAATGGAATATAATATTAATGAGTATGTTTTCTTTAGTGTTTAATCACCTGAAAATAAGAATCGTTGTATTCTCGTTACGTTAGAATGAGCCGTTTACGTATATCTACATAGGGAGCGGGTCCTCTTCACGGAGTCCACCATGTTGCTCTGCCATGTTTCTACAGTAGCCCAGAACGGACAAACCAAACTCTGTTAACTTTTCCTGCTTTGGCCGATGTCGATAATGTTACTCGCTCCCGTCGCCGCCGCTCTCTCTCTCTTGCTTCACCACTCCCTTCCCACGTACACACACACTCTAAGCACTGACTGCTCTAGATGGCTCTAGAGAGGGCCATTGGCGTTTTCGCGTCGGCCACCGTAGCTCTCCAACACGCTTGGCACAGGCTTCAGTTGGTCTCCTCACCTCACCGACAGATCCTACACACTGTTCTTTTAATAGTTAAAATACCTACAGGCATACAAGAAACACCCACACAAACATCTCCGACAACCCCTGTGTATGTTTGCCAACATGCAGCTTGGAGAAACTTGTTCCAGCCTTAACAGCATCTGAAACCTGATGGCAGAATTAGGTGGACAACCAAGTGCAATACCATGAATGCATTCAAGGAGAGACTGTCCAAAAACCCTCAAAACTACCAAGACACAGAGTCGTTGGAGAGAGATCAGGGAGGCAGTGGGATGCAGCCAGAGGATGCTATGATAGAAGACACACTGCCTTTGAGTGTTGCCTTTCAGATCCGGTGGAAACACTTTTACTTTTAGATGTGGTTGGATGACTTGTTGTACACCTCGTTCGAAGTGTAATAAGATATCTTAGGGCGTTTTCACACCTGCCTTGTTAAGTTGGGTTGAATGGAACCCTGGAGCATTTACTCTCTTGGTGCGGTGCGTTTGGGCAGGTGTGAACACAGCAATCGCACTCAGGTGCAGCACCAAAACAATCAAACCTAGAGACCTCCTTGAAGGGGTTGTTCTTGGTACGGTTATGGTACGCTTCGTTTGTGGTGAGAACTTGATCCGACCTCAATCCGGCCAAACTGGAGAAAGCATTGCGCCTTTTTGTATTAAACCAGCTCCGATAGCAAGCAGCGTAGTGCATTATGGGTAGGATTGTAAGCCTTTCATTTCTACAACATGCAGCAATATGAATAATTGTGGACAGACGTGGATTCGTGGGGAGGTGCAGTGCCTCATAGAGATTTGGTCAGATGATCATATAAGCTCACAACTTTCGACAACACACAAGAATACCGAAATCTAGACACTCTTTAGCAAACAGCTCCGGGAATGTTTTTTTTTTTCGGCCGATGAGCATGTCACAGTTTAGGAGGGTTAATGCGCGCCTCTTTCTCCGTCCTCTGTACGTCTTGATATGCGCCTTCGGTGATTCCAGTGCATTAATACATTTTTTTCCAGTCGCAGCCGCGCCTCATTTTCAAACTGTATCATTGCCTTGACTGAAAAATTGCTACGAGGCAAAAAGAAAAGATGACCAGGACCAAAACCAAGCAGCTTAGTTGTCCCTCCACTGTTGCGTTCTGGAAGTCTGCTCCAGACACCAAAATTTTGGTCCGCTTGTAAACGCTGCCGTGTGAACACAAACCAAACTCGAGGCAATATGCAACATTGTAACAATTTGGTCCCTGATTCAGACCAGAGCAAACCAACTACAGGTGTGAAAACTCTCAATTTGTCAGATACTGCCGTTTGGTAAGTGCACCTCAGCATTGGAAACCGACACATTGAGGCACCCTTTAGCAACAGTATGTGATGAACCGGGCTTTCAATTAACTCCCATGTAAACCCACCTGCGGCGTTATTAAACGGTCAGAGCAAGTGACATCTCCGATGCCAAGGAGCACTGACCAAGCGGCGATATTTGACGAGTTGGGAGTGAGAATGTGTTGACGGAAATGCTCATCATTCGTAAAATTTTTTACCTTTGGAATCAAATGCAACTAACATGAATCCAAGTGTGAAGGATGAAACTACCATCTCTTAACAGCCTTTCAAGCCCACAGAGATACCAGAAAGAGAGACGGGTGGAGTATTTAATAATGAGAACTACAGCAAGCCAGGAAGTCCATTGTGGCCAAAGTGTAATTGTGATCCACAAAGCCTCCAAAGTCAGTTTCATTTCCCTAACACTGTGCATAAACACTGGCATCCAATCACACAGGCTTTGGAACAAAATGCATGCTATCCATGTTTATGTGTCTAGAGAGACAGCTGAGCCAGCATACCCTGTCTGAACCTCTTGATAGATATCCAGAAGACATTTTTATATAAATTGAGCTTCTATAAATGAAGTGGGAGCTGTCTGGATTTTCCAGCATGTGAGCGTGACCGGTGTGGAGCAGATGTTGATGTGAGCTTAGCACCAGGCAGACTGCTTCAGGAGCTTGTTCTTCTCTTGGTGTTCACTAAGAAGTTACCAAGTCAGTATAGTTTTTCTGAAAATACAGGCAGGATAATTCTGAATGTGAACAGCACATTTAAATCAACCAGTGTTTGGTACCACTGTTCCGAAACTGTAAGTTTAAAAGTCTTTACACACCAATCCATATTTTTTGTATGCGTTTTTTAATTCGTCATCTGATAAAAATTGTACTGCACAGAAACCGTGCACACTGAGTTCGATGCATTTTATTTTTCGCTTCATTGCGAAAATTCGCAATAAGAGACAAAACTGAGATAATTACTTGGGTGCAATGGATAGCGCTAGTCCCAAACGGGGCTAATCAATGAATGACATTAGCAAGAAGCTATCGTTTAGCTGCCTACAGCTCAATCACTACTGTCTAATTCAATTACTACTGTCTAATTCTAAATCCTAATTTCCTACATCCTTCGTTTTGCAACCATCCCTGATTCCAAGCTGTTCTGCAATCACCCGTCAAAATCTATCATTAAATTCTTCTTCTCTGTATTCTTTTTAGGGCTGTCAACGTTAACGCGACAATAACGTGTGAACGCAAATTTGTTTTAACGCAACTAATTTCTTTAACGCATTAACGCAACTTGCAATTTTTAGGTTGTAGTTGGCTCAGTCTTAAAGCTAGAGTGAAGATATGAAACTAAAAAAACCTAAGGAATGCAATGGTTTCAACCATGTCATACTAGCTTGTCGTGAAGGAGGTTAAATAACGCTCCAAACCTACTCTAAATTTTGGCGAGGAAAAACTCCCATGGCCATTTTCAAAGGGTACCTTGACCTCCAGATATGTGAATGTAAATGGGTTCTATGGGTACATGCCCACTTTATGATAATCACATGCAGTTTGGGGCAAGTCATAGTCAAGTCAGCCCACTGACAAACTGACAGCTGTTGTTGCCTGTTGGGCTGCAGTTTGCCATGTTATGATTTCCGCATATTTTTTTATGCTAAATGCAGTACCTGTGAGGGTTTCTGGATTCCTGGTTTGTCTGTAATACTTGACAAGTCTCCCTTTAAAGGGACTCTATGTAAGAATCAGAAATTGCTTGTTGACAGCGACACCTGTGGCCGTTAAGTCAACGAAAGTCAGCGTCCTGTTGCTCGCGCCCGTGCTCGCTCTACATAGACATGAACGAGCATCGCTCAAAACAGTGAGGCGACACACGTCAGCTAAAACCACAATATCACTCTATATTTCAGCTGCTTGGCAGTAATGTTAGCTGACCAGACGAAGGTCTCTCCATGAATCACTGCTGATACTGTGTTTCCTGCTTCAGCCTCCCGACCGCGGCCGGAGGGAACAGGGGAGACACCGGAGTTTTGGTCGGAGACGATAACGTTTCTCTCTGCGGAGCCCCGTCACTTCACAAGACACGGGGAAACCTCTGTTGGTCTGGAGGAGCTGCAGCAGTTATTTCTGCACAAACGTCCACTGTACATTCACTAGATATTCTCAGAGCTAAATTAACTCTTCTGCAGTGTGTATTGTGCGCGCATGCACACGAGAGGTGGAGCGAGAGAGCGAGAACGAGCGCAGTGTGTGAGTGAAGGCAAGCAGGCAGAGGATCAGAGTACAGCAGAGCCTCTGGTCCTGGAGACCAAAGCTACGGTTTCCCCCGCGTCCTCCGACCGCGGTCGGGAGGCTGAAGCAGGAAGAGTTAACACTGTTTAACAAACGGGCTTCACTAGATAGAACTTTGAGGTTTTGGTGCTTCTGTGTAGTGTGTAGCGCGCATGGGACACCGACCCACAATGATTTATACGTGTTAGGACTTACAAACAGTACCTTTCAGGTACATTTTGAACAGATAAAAAATGTGTGATTCATTTGCGATTAATCATGGACAATCATGTGATTGATTGCGATTAAATATTTGAATCGATTGACAGCCCTAATTCTTTTATTTCTTTAAAGTTTGTTTAAAGTTTAAAATTTTGTAGTCGACGTGATTGACACAACGTGAAGTCGTATTTATTTTTGGAGGAATAATACGGATTTGGTGTGCAAAGGCCTTTAGTGTGACCCAGGCTACAGGAGCCACTGATTAGGACGTTAGTGTCTCAGGCGGTCTGCGAGAGGTTAGCTCTGTTTACAGAAAGGCTTTTATTCCCACAACTTGTGTTTGCAGAACTGAACTAACTCCATATTTCCAAGAGTCTTTGCTTCGATATTAACCCCTCCTCGTTAGTTAGCCAAAGACAAATGGCACAGAACCACAGACATCACTACCTGCTTTCCCATTCGACTAGAGCTGGAATAGAACACCCAGTGCAGCTCCAACAGACCAGTACAGAATGTTAGCGTGCAGATAAATAACAGCCCCTATTCTGGTTCAGGGCTTACTCTACTCAGGGTAAGCTGTTGATAGGCATCTTCATATCCAACTCACAAGTCTCCTACTTATTTCTAGGTATGTATAATCTTTACAATATTCAGAATTATTCAAAATAATATGTTATAGTCAGATAAACAGCAGTAACCAGAAGAAGTTGCATGCTCATTCCACCTAATTACAGCATATTCATTTATTAGATATATCTGGGTTATGAAATATGACATTTACCGACCTGCAACGAAGCAAAAACAACTTCTTGAGTACAGAGAATAATCACAATCTTTCAGACCACACGTTATCTGTCACAACCAAACCGCATTGAAGTCACAGAGACTGGGAAGGTGAAGGCACGATGGAGGTCTCTCAGAGACAGAGCTTCAGCATGGAGCTAAAATATGGCCTCAGGACAGGTAGTGAAAGGGGGAACCTGTAGCACTGGAATGCTTTTAAGTCACAATACTTTTACACAGCAAGGGCATGTAGGCTCACCAGGACCAGCGTCAACTTCAAATTCTCACAATTCTCAAAGCCATAAATGTAGTTCATCTCACAGCTTGTCTACACAGGAAGCGTTTCTGTCAGATATACATACAGATACGTATTTACAGGTATTTCAATCATTACAGCTGTCTATGAAGGCCATGTGACGTCTCACGTTTCACTCGCGGTATGTCCGTGTATCCGTGACCCCCTCTACTGTGACATGTCAAAATGTAATAAAACGTTATTTTAACGTTACTGACCTTATGCTGCATGCCCATTTTTTGTTTGTTCCGTTTCCTGTTTTGTCTCCTGACGTCTGGTCGCTGGCTAAGTGAAAAGTGTGGGGTCCTGATTGGCTCACACAGCCTACTATAGGCCAACAGTACATTTCTCAAAGTTTGGAATGCACGTCCACATTTTTGAGGAGATCATGTGACCTGACAACACCACCATAATTATCAGATTAAAAAGACCATCTATGGTGCAAATTCACACATTCGCCATTAACTATCTTACAATAGCAACGTCATGACTCAATGAAACTGCATTGTGAATTACATTTCTAGGGAAACATAGCTTGTTGCAGATGAAATGATAGTCTGTGAAGGTCAACGTAGGGAGGAAGTCGGGGTATTGGATGGGTCAAACAAACACAGAACTTCCACTCAGGAGGCCGCTGTTCATGTCCCGTGTGAAACTAAAAGTCAACGTTCACTTATTTTAATTTACGTCCGTAGCTTAACGTAACAAATGTAGTCCTTTTAAGCCAAACCATGATGTTCTTTTACTAAACCTAACAAAGTACCTTGTTGTGTTTTTTGTTTTGTTTCAATTTACAACGTTAACCATGTGTTTAAAGTAGGGATGCTAATTTTGAAAAGTTTCTTCACCGATAACCAACCCTCGTTAACCGCTAATTAACCATTAACTGACAAGATTTGTGCCTCGCATGCAGCGGTGCTCCAGCTGCAGTGTATGATCACAACAGACAACTGAGTCCTCAGTTCACCCGTACAGGAGCGTTAGCTTAGCAGCTACGATGCTGCGTGTAGTGTCACGGACATGCAGCCACTTTCCCAGTAGAAGTCTCCACCGCACATTTAGTTTAGTTTAGCAGGTTGTCAGCTGTGTGTCTGCCCGGCGTAACGATACTTTGTCTGCCCAGCATAACTTTAGCGAGTGTCTGACAAACAGTGTGTGTATTTGTGCTACTTTAGCAGCTCTAGCATTGCCGGAGTGCTCGCCGCCAACAGACCGTGTGTGTGTCTTTGTTGGCGGTGAGTGTGAGGTTGTTGGTGGCGTTCTAGCTGTGAACGTAGGTGTAGCAGTGTGTGTACAGTTTATTTGTCGGTGAATAAATGCTACGAAATTACAACTCCTCCGCTCACTAACGGTTAAACGGTTAATTATTAACATCCCTAGTTTAAAGCTGTTTAAAACTGCGTAATTTGGGAGAGAATACGTTTCCCTCAAAATGTAATTGAGAATGCAGTTTAGTTGTATGGGAACGTCATTTTGTCGGAGAAAGGGTAGCTTTATACATGTCAGCTTGTTACAGTATGTAATGTTTGTGTAACTGCATGCAGCTCTCTCATGCATGCAGTTGGCTTTACCAGCTAACAGTAAGTGCACATTTATTATTCCCTTGAGCAGATATTAATGTTTAAATGGGGGTACACTGTCTTAAAGGCACAATGAGTGGATTTTCCTAAAAAACAATGTATAATCCATCTCAATCATCACTTATACCAGAAGGGTGTAGCGGTGTCAGTAGACACTGCCCTCGGCCTGGATTTTTTCTTTTCTTTTCATTTTGCTGTGTTTGGGATGTTTCTGGGTGTTTCTCTGAGTTGGAAGCTCAGGAAGATCCGCTAAATTCTCCTGTCTGGACACAAATACTCAGCCCATTAGTAAGACTGAAGATGGCAGGGATTTTTTCTAAGTCGCAGAAAATATTAATAATGCTATGGAGGGTCTCGCTAATTAAAAAATTGAAACATAAGGTTTACTCTCCCTCCCTAATGCAGAAATGTTTAGTTTGAAGTAGTGTAACATATTCCTCTGATGATGTATAAAGATGGAGTAACATATAATGACTCAAGTTGTAATGTTACTTTTCCACAGGCATTTTCCGACCAAAATAGAGTTAAGTTATTGCGTCACTGAGCAGTCTTTCCATTCAGACAGTTATTGAACATTTCACGTACTCCAAACAGAACAGACCAGAACATGTAATAAATAGTGAAGGCAGCAAACACTACAGTTTGTTTCTGTGTAGATCGTTGGGTAGAAGTTACAAGATGTTTTCCTTCCACAAGGCACATACCAAAAACATTTGCACCCATTGTTCTTAAAGGCTGTCAGCCAAATGGTATGTTAATTTACCTGCCCACTACCCCTGCTGTTGAATTTTGCATTTGCCTGTATGAATCGACCTGATATAAAATGCCTAAATGTAAGCAAATAACACAAAGAAATAAAGTGATAGTCAATTATATAGCTTTTTGTCATTATCCCTATCACTATAATTGTTTCCACTTTTGTTTACTGCACTTCTTTTAAATGATAAAGGCTAAAGGATTCACAAATGCTCACCTTTCCTCTGGCTGTTCTAGGAGGTCTCACTCTAAAAGCAGCCAGATGCATCAATTACCACTGTCTGATGAATGTAGGCTGCTGTGTTAATGGGCCCTCAGCAGCTCTGACTCAGAAACAAGGGTGTAAGTGTTTCTATGTCTGCCAAACTCTGCTGATCATTAGCGCATTTTGCAATAAAGCAGGCCACTGCCACTCTGCCAGCCCATATTTCTTTCTAATGCCACCTTGCCGTCACTGCCCTGTGAGGTGGGTTGTAGAAACACCAGATTTCCTCCTATATTTGCCCCAATGAGGGGGTAAGAAGTTAAGAAGTGAGATTGTATTATTGCATATAACAGCTACATTAAAACACACACATTAATTGTAATAACTTCCTGTATTTCTGTCCCTGTAAAGACACACAACACTACATGATCCAGACATGCTGCTCTAGAGAACTTCACCAGGCGAAACTAAATATTGTGACTCTCCTATAGTGTCTGACCACAAACACACCCAATGACCCGGAACAAGCTGAATTTTCTCATTATACTACAGTATGGGTTCATTGTAGGGATCTCACGTGAACCGATACTTTGATGCCAAAATTCCGAAAGCGTGACTGTACTCGTTTTTCTACAGTACCGTAGGTTCTGTTCAAGACTAACTTAAACTAACTAAATTTCCCTGATAATGCTACATTGTGAACAACAAATCTGTGTTGAAATCAGCCGGAGAGCAAGTTAACTAGTTAAGTTAATTAGTTGTTAGCAGGAGTTGGGCAACAAAGTCCTGCTTGGCTAAATAACGGAGCTAACAGCTCACATACAGAGGGTGCATTGAGTTACATCTGCACAATGCACAATGACGCATATGCACGCTGTATCATTTTTCAGTTTGTTTTGGACCGGAGCCACGGTGAAGAGAAAACAAAGCTCTCAGCAGCATGGCGCTACTAAGACTGAGGGGGTGCACCATATTTTTCCCTGATAAAGCAACACTGTGAACAACAAATCTGTGTTGAAATCAGCAGCAGGAGAGTTAGTGACGTTAGCTGTTAGCAGCCGGTGGGCAGCACAGTCCTGACTGGATAAATACCGGAGATACGAACGTTAACGGAGGTGCCATTGAGTTATTATTATGAGGTGTTCAAAGTCGGCTCAGGAAAAATGACTATTGGGCGAAGGTAAATTACAATGTTATCATGATGTGTTCAAATGTAATCTGGTAAAATGTAGTTTTGGTGAGAAACTTGAATAAATCCAGTTGTTTGAAGGAGATGTTTTCACAGCAATATAAAATAGATATTAGAGAGAGCAGCTTGCCAAGATTTTTTTTGTTTTTATGCAAACAACCACTATAAATGACAATAACAAAGTACAGTACAGTCCTGTGTACAGTAGGCCACCCTCCCTGCCCCTAAAAATAGGGCTTTTTGGTCCTGCAGTGCATGTTTTTATACAGTATGTTGGCATGCTGGGGGATTCTCTGTTTTGTTAAGTTTTGTTAATGGAAACATTACTACCCAAAACAGTCAGTCCTGTACGGTTCAAAAACTCCTACATATAATGTCATTTTCTTAATAATATGCTGTTTGGAGTGATTTTCAGTATAATAAATGCAGAAAAATAAGTGTGCAGTATGTTTTCTATAAATTAATGTAGTGATAAAATAGAGGTTACGTCTGACAGAATTTGTTTGGCCCTCGGCAACAATCTGGGTTTCTCATGTGGCCCCCCAGGAAAAATAATTGCCCACCCCTGGTCATAATGGTGGTACAAATTATAATGTTATCATGATCAGTTCAAATGTAATCTTGTAGTTTTTGGTAAGAAACTTGAGGCGGATCATCAGGGATCAATAATAAATTCACAAAAAACAGTATGCAAATGGTAATAAAGGAGTGTATATTGATTATGTATGTATTTTGTTTTTTACCGTGGTATCGGATTGGGTATCGAGAATCTTGACGTTTCAGTGTTATTGGTATGGACTACTAAATTTCTGGTATAGTGACATCCCTAGTTCATAGCAACATCTCAGCTCTGAATATACAGTATATACTTTGACCACTCACTCACTCACTCACTCATCTTCAACCTCTTATCCGGGGTCGGGTCGCGGGGGCAACAGCTCCAGCAGGGGACCCCAAACTTCCCTTTCCTGGGTCACATTAACCAGCTCTGACTGGGGGATCCCGAGGCGTTCCCAGACCAGTGTGGAGATATAATCTCTCCACCTAGCCCTGGGTCTTCCCCGTGGTCTCCTCCCAGCTGGTCGTGCCTGGGACACCTCCCTATAGGGAGGCACCCAGGTGGGCATCCTTACTAGATGCCCGAACCACCTCAACTGGCTCCTTTCAATGCAAACGAGTAGGATGAACGGATGACTGAGCTTCTCACCCTATCTCTAAGGGAGACGCCAGCCCCCCTCCTGAGGAAACCCATTTCGGCCGCTTGTACCGGCGATCTAGTTCTTTGGGTCATGACCCAGCCCTCATGACCATAGGTGAGAGTAGGAACGAAGACCGACCGATAGATCGAGAGCTTTGCCTTCCGACTCAGCTCTCTTTTCGTCACAACGGTGCGGTAAAGCGAATGCAATACCGCCCCCCCGCTGCTCCGATTCTCCGGCCAATCTCACGTTCCATAGTCCCCTCACTCGCGAACAAGACCCCGAGGTACTTGAACTCCTTCACTTGGGGTAAGGACTCATTCCCTACCCGGAGTAGGCAATCCATCAGTTTCCTGCTGAGAACCATGGCCTCAGATTTAGAGGTGCTGGTACTTTGACCAGTGGCCTTAAAATACATTCAATTCAATTCAATTTATTTTTATATAGCGTCAAATCATAACAGAAGTTATCTCGAGATGCTTTATATATAGAGCAGGTCTTAGACCGTACACCATACTAGTTAAGTCTCACACATACATATAAATAGTATTTCCAAAACACCCATTTAAATGAATTGGGAAACTTAATTAATATGGTAAACAATTCAGACCCTGGTCAAGATGATCAGCAGCAGTCTCACAGCAGTGATAGGCTAGTTTTCCATAAATCCTTTTGATCTGTCTCCCACCTCTACCCCACCTCTCCAACGTGATCTCCCCATCTGCCTTTGACTGTAAACCATCGGCCACATGTTTTAGCTCTGCCTGCTTTGGACTAACAGCACCCATTTGTGTTTGCTCTGTAAAGCAATTTAGCAGTCTTCCCTTCAAATCTGCCTTGATGGTTTGACACCAGCAAAGGCTGGTCATTTTCTGGTTAACCATTCCATGAAGGTTTGAGTTGTAGCTTGACACGTTAGTTCAGTAAACATGACAAAGTTGGCTCACTGTAGCTAACAGATGGCAGATTTAGCAGAGCAACCTGGGCCCTATTACTGGGGCAGCAGCGCTATGACCAGCTCAAGCAACGCTCCGACAGTTTGGTATTTTCCTGACCCTGAAATTCTCTTTGGCTGTCTTTGTGGTATTTTAGTGCCGAACAGAGTGCACAGGTGGGAAGAGAGGCGCAAACGGGAGGGAGGTAAGGTTCACTCAAGTGCAAAGAGAGTTGTTGGTGTTTTGGTTGAAAATATATGTTAGACGTTGTGCTGAGACGATCCTGTCTCCCACAAAATGACATACCCATACAACTAAACTGCATTACATACTGTAGGAGACAGGGCTGGCTGAGAATAGAAGTTCGTCTGGCCACCTGTGACCCCCTATACACCTGGCATTAAAAGTGTTCTTGGTGATTGGATTGCAATCAGACAGTGCTTGAGCACATGAAAGTATAGGTGTAAATGCACCCAAAACACATTGAGCACGGATTGTGATCCGATCGGCCGAACCACCTCCGGAGGTGGCCAGGGATGTATTGTGACCACATTGAACACAAGTGTAAATAAAATTGCACTTTCAATCCACATACAACAACTACGTGGGCATAAATACGGCTGTACCAAGTACCATTTTTTGGCTCCGGAGCTTCAGTAGTAAACAACGGCGAACATTCAAAGCTTCGGCCGGGTGTGCAGCACGTTCCCAGCGCTCCTTCGCTCACTGTACCACCCTGACCAGGGAGGAGATCACCGCCGCTGCTGAGCTCAGCGGCTCCTCTCCTCGTCCGTGTGTGCGAGTGTAGTCGTACCTCAGAGTCACATTTGCGGGCCCTCTCCCCCTAAACGGGGACGTTTTGAGGCCGATGTGTCCATGCATTACACAGCGCCCAGCTGCAGGCCAGTGCTTCATGCAGACTTCCTCTCAGCCCTTTCAGACAGAGCGATTGGAGCTCAATCGGATCTCAATGTGGACACAAATTAATGCCAGGTGTAAATGTAATCAGGTTAAATCATATCTAGATACAATCTGGACAACTGGTGTACAAGGGGTTCTTGTTATAAATACAACATTCACTGGTGTCCACCTGCTCCTGTGAAAAATATCTGTCTCTTTAGCTGCTAAGTGCTCCTCTATGTTCACCAGCTAGTCTCTAAGCTGCTGTTTGGTGTTGCACAGGTGGTGTACGGTGGATTTATCACAGCTTGTTTGCTGAAAACAGCTGTCAAAAGGGGCTTGAATGCTAATGCTAATGACTAAACCATGACATAAATTTGCAGTCTATAAAACAATAACAAAAGAAACAATGAAACAGCCAAAAAGCTCTTAGAGCTGCAGTGTTGGGTGCTTATTCCATACGAGCCTTCTCACATTACACATGTGCTCAATACTTTAAAGAAAATGTTTAAAAATAGCAATTAATACAGCTTTAAAGGGCGGGTCCATCTACGTTCTTTTCTGGGGTTTTACTGTGTTCTACAAGGTAAAATTACTGTTTTTTATCAATGGAGTTTGGTGGCTTTAAAGAGAGCGATGTAACGGCTTCAGTTCCCTGTCAGAAAGGACTGTCTGATGGCGAGGTAATAATAATAATAATAATAATAATAATAATAAATTCGACTTATATCGCCCTTTTCAGGAACTCAAGGTAAAGGAACTCGTAAGGTAAAGCGTCTGTGGACCGGAGCAGCAGAAAAACGTATTTTAGCCACCTAAAATAACATTTATCAGTTCAAGTGAACGCTATATTTAGAATATTTTCATTGCTTTACCTCGCCTTTCCGACGGGGAACTGAAGCCGTTATATCGCTGTCTTCAAAGCCACCAGACTCCCTCAACAAAAACAGTCATTTTACCTCACAGAACACGGGAGTTGCTGGTCTAGTTTGTTGTGTTATTGTGTGACTTTTGGATCCGAACTAACGTGGCGTCCACACCAGTACATTGCTTAGCTTCCGTGCCAGTAGTCCTGTCTGCTTCTCCTAACTGGGAGCATGTCGACCGCCATCGAAGGTACTGTATGTGATGTTAATACACTGACACACTGTAAGGTTTTGAGGTGGTGGACCCTTACAACCAGGACGAAAGCCCGAAGGATTGCGGTGTACAGCGAGCAGGCAGTTGGACAACAAAACTGGGTACCATGTGTAGCAGGATTGCGGTGACACTTAATCATGTATTGATATTTAAGTAAATTATACAACATGTAGCACTTTTAGACATACCATTCTACTTGTCCCTTTTGTAACCTGTGTGATCCTGTCCAGATAAAAGCTTATCAAGTGAAAGAATCTGAAGTCAAATTCCTCCCACATGTAATATTCTTGGCAAATAGAGTCTGATTCTGCGAACAATACAGAGAGCTGTTAAATATTGCCTTAACACATTACAGTGATGTGCCTAAAATAAACACTTGGACAGGGAAGCAAGTCACTGCTGAGCTGAACTCAGTCCAACAAATCATTGTTGTAGCTATGTAATGTTGTCCCAAACACACTCTCCACTTCCATCTCAGCAGAACCTGCTCTCTCAACACGAGGCACACTTTGTTATCTATATTCTCTTACAAAATGGAAGAATGTAATGAGAAGCAGACAAAGCTGCCATTATAGAAATGACGGGGTAAAAAAGGATATTGTTTTCCTCCTTGAATGGTATGGCCATGCTGGGAGATACAGATAACACAAAGAGGATATCTAAAAAAACCAAAAAGAACTAAAACAGGCCTCTGGAGATGTGCTCATGACTTCTATTATGCAATTTCACTGAATTCAAAAAAATAATGTCCAATTACAAAATCTTTTCACACTTACTTTAATATAGTGATATACTAAAATCATTTTGTTGTGATAAATAATAAAAAAAAATAATGTCCAATTACAAAAATCTTTTCACACTTACTTTAATATAGTGATATACTAAAATCAATTTGTTGTGATAAATGAATTTGTATCTATGAAACAAAAGTATTACCGATATCCTAGGCAAGTCTCACAACATATAAAGCTTGTTTCACAGCTGGTCCCTCAATATTGGACCAAAAAAAACAAAAAACAAAAAAAGGAACACCAAAGTTACCCTTTAAGATGATGATTTGAACCTGCAAGCCTCCATCACTTACTCATTTCTTTATTTCAAATCTATAGCAATCACCAACAGGGAGATGTAGATAAGCCACCAGTTAGGGGATTTCCCAGAGTTTGAGACATCTCCAGTTATAAACTGTAAAGCTGCCACTCAACATCAGCAATATATACATCTATATTTATATATATTAGCATTCATATCACCATTCATTTTAATGTATTGTTTTTGTTTTTATCCAATAAAAACATTTAAACATTATCAAATTATATTTTTTGGTTATATATTTTGGAAGTCTATCAATTTAATTATTCTCCAATCAAATATATGAGTATTATCTGTATAAAATAGTTACGATCTATACTGTCTATATAGTATAGCTAGACCCAAAAAAAGCTACAAAGTTACGCTAAATTTTGGTGAGGAAAAACTGTCATGGCCATTTTCAAAGGGATCCCTTGACCTCTGACCTCAAGATATGTGATTGAAAATGAGTTCTATGGGTACCCACTACACACTGACAGCTGCTGTTGCCTGTTGGGCTGCAGTTTGCCATGTTATGATTTGAGCATATTGTTTTATGCTAAATGCAGTACCTGTGAGGGTTTCTGGACAATATTTGTCATTGTTTTGTGTTGTTAATTGATTTAAAATAATAAATATATACATACATTTGCATAAAACAATCATATTTGTCCACTCCCATGTTGATATGAGTATTAAAAACTTGACAAATCTCCCTTTAAGGTGCATTTTGAACAGATGAAAAAGGGTTTACAATCAAGAATGTGAGAAATAAAAAAGAAAAGAAAACAAATAACAACAATTTAATATCACGTGCTATTGCGTGCTTCACATTCCCCTTTCCTCATTTCTGTACCTGGCAAGAAATATGTAGTGAATCACCCCACACATTGATCAGCACATAGCCTACTGTTGGTGCCAACTTTCAAATGACATCTTCCTCTGAAGTTATAACCCATGTAAAGGCATAATTCATGTAAAGGCATAATTCATGTAAAGGCATGTGGAATATAGGCTAAAGCAAGAGGACATTTTTTACAAATTTCCTCCATTATTATGTCTATACATGCCGTATAGATAGGCTATCTATATATTTTTGGCATATCTGTTATAAAACAATGAAGTAGTTCAAACCTTTCAAGTCAAGTCAGTTGAACTGAAACAGCCCAAATATATGACAAATCACACATTCACCTCTCTGAGGATCATGTTGCATTGAGGTTGATGCGCTTCACAAACTTTGAGACTGAACTCAGGTCAGCGCATTAACAGTTATTAACATGACCAGTCTTACCTTTGCGGAGCGTGCTCGCCCTCCCGATCATGGACGTGCGTGTAAAGAGCTCTCAGCTGTAATAATGTAATAATAATAATAATCCACACACACTGCTGGGAGAGAACAGTCTGCGGAGCTCTGCGCTGCTTCCTCGGTTAGATCCTGTGGCATAGTGGCGCAGTCCTGGTTCCGCTGCTCCTCCTGGCTGGAGACATGACAGGCACACAGTGACACACACCACTGACCCACCGAGCGCACCGCACAGCGCACCGAGCGCACCGCACCGCGCAGCGCACGATCCTGCGGGACTCAGCTCACTGCTGGCTGTCAGCGGAGCTGCCGTACCGTGCCGTACCGTGCCGCGCAGTGCGTCCTGCTGCAGGACAGGTGTGGGCTGACTGAAGCTTCACGTCCAGATGTGTGTGTGTGTGTGTGTGTGTGTGTGTGTGTGGTGTCATATTGCCTCCTCCATCACACCATCTCTTACTGTGCCATTCAAATCAGCTCACCAGCAGCTCCATATTCTCTCACAAGTTCACTATACAGGACCCAGTCCACAGTGGACCTGTGATGACAGAGAGAGTGAAGTTATTAGCCACTCCCATGACTTTTAGACATCAGCATGATGATGAGCAGTGTATCCGTGAGGCATTAGGAGCATTCTCTCTAGGCTATTTCTAGTGCAGCTTTTATTTCCCAGCTTCTAGAGAAAGCCCAGTGCAACCAGCACTCTGAACTTTGATGCTGCTGCAGTAGCAACTACTTCATTTGTAGTAATTTCATTGGACATAACTACATTTAAGAATATGTACCATGTGGTCACAATATCTAAACTAGAAAGGCACTCGGAGAGCGCAGACCTCCGCCAAGGTGCGTGACTTTAAAAACAGACAGCTCCCAGCTCCCAGCTGGCGGTACCGTGAGGTGGTCGGCTTGTTATTAACACGGTGTGTTTCCGTGTAACGTATCGGCGGATGCCTCTCTCATTCAGCAGCCTTGTTATGTCTGTATAACTTTACACTACGTTGTCTCTCATCCCGTCATTTACCGCTTTGTTATTTCTCACCGCGGACGGCCAGCAGCTCCCGCACCTCGATGTCTCGCCACACATCCACACACGTATCTCTCTGCTCTCAGAAGGAGGAAGGAGGCGGGGTCACGCGTCATCAGTTACACTGCGCATGTGTTATAGCCTGTGGTCTTAATGCTCAGGCTGATCGGAATCCTTAAAAAAAACGTCCTGAATCTGGATCATGACCCGGATTGCCACCAAAATCTAATGGATTGTTCATTGTGCCACACCCCACCCCTTCAAAAAATTTTATTCAAATCCATCATAAACTTTTGGAGTAATCCTGCTAACAGACGGACGGACAGACAGACAGACAGACAGACAAACAAACAAACAAACCAACCAGCGCCGGTGAAAACATAACCTCCTTCCAAGGCCAGAGCTGCAAGCATCGATGAACGGGCCCTCGCACATTCACGCACGTCAGGGGTACTGGCGGAACGCCAGTCGTCGCGCCCAGGCACAATGAAACAGGAACTCTGCTGAGTGTAATGATGCCTCCCTCTACTGTTTACGATAAATGATTCATGGGTTATGGAAGGGGGCGGGGATAACCCAGTCGTCGCGCCCAGGCACAATGAAACAGGAACTCTGCTGAGTGTAATGATGCCTCCCTCTACTGTTTACGATAAATGATTCATGGGTTATGGAAGGGGGCGGGGATAACCCACACCAATGAAACAGCAACTCTGCTGAGTGCAATGATGCCTCCCACGAGAGTCTACGACAAACAGCTCATTAGTTATGAAAGAGGGTGGGGCTACAGTTTAGGGGCGGGGCTATGAGTTGGTATTGGCATGTAAATGACCTCAGGTCTGGACCGTCATGTTGGAGCAGATTTGACAAAAACATGCAGAAGTTACAACAACTTCCTGTTTTATGGCAAAAGGCACTTTTTCGCCACCACACAGCTTCTCCAGTGTTACATGAAAACGCAAACATTTGATAACTTATGATCGCGAAGGTCTTTAGATGGTACTGACCTAATTTGAAGTCGATCAGATGAATTCTCTTAGAGGAGTTCGTTAAAGTACATGGCCTGTAAAACGCTAATTGGGCGAAAATGGCTGACTTCCAAAATCCAAAATGGCTGACTTCCTATTGGGTTTTGTGTATATCGCCAAGAGGCTTTTTTGTGCGTCTCCACATGTTATATCTGCCTACCAAATTTCATACTGTACATGTAGGTGAAACCTCAATGAGGGGCTCAATTTTTCCAACTCTGTAGGAAGCGCCATTGAGTCATTTTGTCACATACCCAAGTCTGACACCCTTAAAATAACAAATGTTGCGCCGCGTCTGATAAGTGTACAAAGTTTAACAACTTTTTGAGCATGTTAAGGTTGTCAAAAATGTGATTCATTTTAATAATACTAATTATAATTCCCTCAGTTTCAATAGGGCCTTCGCTGCCCGACGTTGTCGGTGCTCGGGCCCTAATAACAAAGTTTTTTGATCTAGTTTTTAGATTTCTACATTTTTGGGGGGGCATTTTACCCTTTATTGCATAGACTCAGTGAAGATACAGACAGAAATCACTCAGAGAGAGAGAGAGAGAGAGAGAGAGAGAGAGGGGTATGACATCCAACATCCACCTGTCCCCAAGGATGCTGTGGCTATGGTGCGTCCTAGACCAGTACACCCCTTTAAACTAGACTTTGACACAGTGCCCACTTCAACACTCAGCCACAACCTTGCTTATTAATGCAGGACCTGCCTTACATGGAATTGTATTTCAGCACAACAAATTAGAATCTAATCTACCTTAATACCAAAAACAACTGGTATACTAAAAATAATGTTCCCATACAACTAAACTGCATTGTGAATTACGTGGGGAACAAGGGAAATGTATTTTGGCGAGGATTACGGATGTTTTTGACGTATCACAAATACGTTTGTAATGATAGTCTGCGGAACTCCGCGTATGTCGGAGGTCAGGGTTGTGTATGGGTCAAACAAACATCAAACAAACCCATGAGGTAACCCATTGGTTTTGGACTGCCGTTTTGAAGCCTCGAGTTCGGCATTTTGGCCGTCGCCATCTTGGTTTTTTGCAACCAGAAGTGACACGAGAGGGTGGAGCTAAGTACAACCGAACACTAAATAAGACATTATTAGGCGACCAAAATGTTACAATTAACTTTGATGAAGTGAAAACACACTGTGAAAGAGTTAAAGTTCTAAGAAGAAAACACCGACAACTCCCAGACCGGACAATGCTGTGGTAGCGACCTGTCAATCACAAGGTAGCCACGCCCTAAAGCATCCCCTGCTTTATGGTCTAAATCAAGCCCCCAGGATGAGCGCCAGTCGACGATCCAGACTTTCATAGTGGCCAAACGGCGGTACTGCAATTTCCGTGTCAGTCACGTGATGCCATTGGGCCCAAAAATACTTTTTCCCACAGACTTACATTGGGAAAGAGACGTCTATAACTCAGCGGATACATTTTTTTTGAGGTGAATCAACTTCCCAGTACGAGCACTCTAATAGTCCTTATTTAAATCATTAGGTTTTAAAAGTTGTATAACGCACTAATAGCCGTATCCCGAGTTATTGCCCTTCCTCCGTTCATGTGAGTGAGACCCAGACCGAGGCTGGATCGCAAGCCGTGACGACGGCGTGACGTTGGGACCCCGTGACCAAGTCATGTGACGAGGGGACGCTACTGAGCATGTCCCAGTTGCCCAAGATCCACCAAGATACAGGTACTTTTCCAGACGGAAGTCGAGCCATTTAGGCTTCATGCGGCAATGAGCAACTCTCAAAGGAATGACCGGGGCCCCGACTCCAACGCTGTATCCAGTTCTCTTAATACATCCATGGTCTAAATGGGACCGCTGGACTAGACTTCTATACATTCAGACTTCTTTTTGCAATCAGAGGAGTCGCCCCCTGCTGGACAGAAATAATTCAAGTTTAAGGCACTTCCGTATTGACTTCACTTTTCAGGAGCGGAGGTTGCCCACTGGCTGTGGGCTACTTAACTCAACCTGTTTGAGCCATCTCTAGTTCTCAGTTGAATTATGTTAGGCCAAAATAAATTCCCAGTTTGCACTGCGGTTTTCAGATGCCTTCTATCCAGGAAATTAGCAGCAGAAAAATCACTCTGAAGGTATTTAAGGTATTCAATTTGTGCAAATAATTCGCCCATCAATTAAAAAATTAGAACCCATCTATCTCTATGAGCATATCATATTCATCATACACATCAACACAGGATTACTACTTACCTCTACTTATTTATTCAGTTTCATTATGTGTGTATGTATCTATCATCTATCTAAATTAAGATTTATTTTGCAGCCAAATGTTAAAATATACCAATATTTCTCAGATATATATGCAGTATATACATGCATGGCATTAGCGTGTTCATGATTATTTCCTCACCTGTAGTTACGTATTCATGCGTGGGAGCATGCATGTACTGTATATGTGCATTGTATACTTATGTTTGTATAGTCATCATAGATAAGTGTAAATGTACACACAAATGCATTCGTACATGGAAACATGTACACATCAATGTATTTTGTCTTTGCTGTACATACCTTTTCCTTTTTTTATCTTGCTTAATCTGCAAATAAAATACTTTTTTCAAATTGTTTTATAAAATGCCACCTTGTGGGGATACTATCTGAACGTCTGAAGTCAATGTTCTTTTGAATGATAAACTATCTCGGACACAGCAAACTGTTTTCCCAGAGAGCACAGGAAAAGAGCGTACAGGTTTCAGGAACACATTTCCAAACACTGGTGTGCAACCCTCAATCCTGTGTGACTTATCTAGATTGGCTGGGACTCAAGTAAAACTCCACTCCAGCCTTTTAAACCCCTCTGCTGATTGTGGCTCTGCAGTCAGGAACACCCCCCCCCACCCCTCCTCCCTCTGCTCCACACAGCATCTCCAGCAGCCCCCAAGCCAAAAACACGAGATTAAAACCCTCTGAAGGCCGCAGCTCCTTCTATGGGCAGCGACAGCTGGTTGATCGCTGCTGGAGCCTGAACCCGCCACCCTTCGCCAACCAGGGTCTCCTCTTAGCTTGAAAGGCTGTCTAATGGCTGGGGGTGAGGGGATAGTGGCGGAGGCCTGGCAGGGTCAGCGGGGCAGGAGACAGCAGCTCAGATGGTCACTCAGGAGTGACCTGGAACGCACCTCTCCGAGCACACATTTATTCATGACTAACCCGCTCGGTGAAGTGCGTCTGCTCCACAGGAAGGACCACCTGTCACTGCTGAGGAAGTCAGAGATACTTGTAAAAACTTGTGAACAAAGGAGAAAAATGTTACCCAAAACATACCGGAGACCTCTTAACTTTTGAACTTCCGCCATGGAGGAATTACCTTCACATCCCATCCAGAGCAACAGGGTCACCTCCATCCTCTGTCTCTAGTTAGAAGTTATCTTCTCTCCACTCCTCCATCTCTGTTCATTCAAATTCATCTAAAATTAATTCATTTTTTATTCAAGCACGTCACTTTTACATGATCTTTTTATATTTATAATGTTGGCCATGCGGAAGAGGACATGAAGGGACTGAAGCCTTAAAGGGACTATTTGTAACTTTCAGAAATGCTTGTTAACAGCGACACCTGTGGCCGTTAAGTCAACGAAAGTCATCGCAGGCTCACGCTTGCTCGCCCTTCATAGACATGAACGAGCATCGCTCAAAACAGTGAGGCGACACACGTCAGCTAAAACCACAATATCACTCAGTATCACTATTTCAGCTGCTTGGCAGTAATGTTAGCTGACCAGACAAAGGTCTCTCCATGAATCAATGCTGATCCTAGTGTTGGCTTTTCCTGCTTCAGCCCCGCTGCTTCAGCCTCTGGGGCTTTTTTTTTCACAAATGTGAATGACAAGTGTGTGTGTCTCATTTGCGGTGTGAGCGTCGGTAGAAGATGTAACGCCAAAGTCCACGGCAACATTTCACGGGACTTTCCGGCTGGTAGCAGTCTATGAACAGAGAAGGTAAAGTAGCTGAAAACAAGGCTTAAAAGACGACAGTCTCTGTTTACTAAACTGACGAAGAAGGCCAACGCTGCAACAGAGGCTTCAAGTGGCGCACATCCTAACGAAGCACAAAAAGCCCTTCACTGATGGCGGCATTTTAAAAGAGGCGATGACTGCGGTGGCTGAAACGTTATTAAAGGACCATAAAAGTAAGACAGAAATGATGTCTGCTATCGCCGATGTACAACTTGGTGCTAATACTGTGTCAAGGAGAGTGTCTGCGCTGTCTGCGGATGCTGTGGAGCAGCTAGAACGGGACATGGACAGGTGCAAATGGTTTTCCAGCGATACGGCCCAGCTGGCTGTCTTGTCTTTCACTAACTGTTAAAAAGACTGAATGCATGTAATACATGCATCTGAACTACAGATGATGAAGGGAATGTGAAGGGAAGTGATGTGATACAGTGATATGTGGACAGACAGTAAAATAATTAACAACATTGTTTTGTTTTCTATGACATTAATCTGATGTGGATTTATTAGTGTGAGCTTGACACATTGAAAATGTAAAGAAATGCATACAGAAAAAAAAACACATGCACATGCTGCTGAATTTAAGATGTTGATGATGTCAAAATGTGAGTGATGGATATCAACATTTTCTAAATGTTCACACAAAAGAAGCTTATTCAGCTGGTTTGGGTGGAGCTGAGCAATGTGAATAAATGTTATTAATAATATAAAATATGAGGAGCTCTCAGCCACTTTCATTTTGTCAAAGTAGCTCTCAGAGGAAAAAAGGTTAGAGACCCCTGTTCTAGAATGAGCCCTTCATATCTACATACTGTAGGGAGCTGGTCCTCTACACGGAGTCCGTCATGTTGCTCCGCCGTGTTTCTACAGTAGCCCAGAACGGACAAACCAAACACTGGCTCTAGAGAGAGCCTTTCACGTTTTTACAATACCTGAAGGCCGCCGTAGTTCGACAAGCTTGTGAAACTGTGGTAATGTGAGCCGCAGAGTGCAAAACCGTGGTACCGCCAGCCGCCGTCTGACCACCGTTGCTCCTAAAGTAGAGTTATTATGGTAAGGATGGCCTCTGAGCGAGGCCAACGGCATTACCACGGTCTTGCATTCGGTGGCTCAAGTTAAGTCTTTGCAACCACACCACCAGATGCCGCCAAATCCTACAATCCTATTAACTATAAGGTAAACACATCCGCAGTAACCCATCCAACAGTAAACGCTCCAAGAAAGTGCATCGGGAGTGTGGTGACGCATAGTAGTTTGAAGCCCAACCATGATGTTTTTCCTAAACCTAAGAGGTTTTGTTCCCTAAGTCCTAAGTGAGTGGTTTTATTGCCTAAATCTGCGTCCGTTAACATTGTTTGTTGCATGGCGTACAAATGACACGCAAAAAGCCTAAAATGCGTCCTCATGACACGCGGAAAGTCCTTGTAATGTTGTGCTATTTATACGCCTTTACATAATGTGGATAGCGTTGGTTTGTTTCCAACCTGTCTGATGGTCTGACTGCTCGTGTTTTTTGACCCGTCTGACTTTGAGGTCACAATCTTCCCAAATCTCGCTGTTAGTTTGGATCTTCTTCACCCTGCTGCTCTGTCAATCAAATCGGTTTAATTTTGCACAAACATCTGAATTTAAGATCAAAATCAGTTTCCTTTGCAGCAGTGAACAGATAGTCAGACTCATCAACGTTACTGTAGATGTCTTGTCTCATATTTCAGTATGAAGCATCAGAGTTCAGCTGGTAAACATGAGTGTGTGTATTCAAGTGGACTCTACATGTAACTCAAACTGGCTGCATACATACATAATGCTCTTAAAGGCACAAAGGCAATCCTGCGTCAAGGCCAAAGAGTTTTGTGCAAAGACGACATAGCTGAACCGCTGTTAGTCATTTAAAACACATTCTTTTAGTTTGACAAAATAATAATTTTTCTTACTTTTTCTGGAGCTTTCAACCAACTCAGCATCTCACCGTCATTTGGCGATATGGTGTCACGAAACTTTACAGATGTATAGTTGAGATCAAAATGAAAGCAGAGTTGGAAGATGAGTGTGGTCCAAGCAAGGGCGCCGGAAGTAGGAGGGTAGGAAGTGGGGTAAGACTACCTTACAAGGATTCTGGGTTTTGAAGTCCTCTGGCATCCATTTGAGGCTAGCAGATTGTCATTTAGGGCTGAAAGTTACCTAGTTGACCTTTAACTCAGAACAGAATCAAGTGCTCTTTTCTGAGTAAAGTCAAACAGCATCTGAAGTGCAGTAGCACATCTATCTGAAGACAGTATTTTGTGAGTGTTGGATGTCTGAGCGGGTGGCCGGTGTTTTCTTAGTGGCTGAGCAGGATGGAGTGTGTGTGGGTCGGGCAGGCTGTGAATGAGACTCCCTGCTGGGGGCCGCGGCCTCTGCTGGTGCAGCCCAGACATGGTTTCTTGGAGAGCAGAGGTCGAGCACAGACTCCAGGAAAAAACATCATGGTTGGGTTTAAAATAGCTACATAAACTAATTAAAATACGTATGTAAACACGTAATATAAGTACGGAAAACACGTAACAAATGTCACCAAAAAACAAACGCCAATACAGTAACTTCAAAATAACTCAACAACACTTTGGGGCACAAACTCCAGTCTCCTGGTTGAAAGTCCTGTGTTTCTTGGATCCATCCACCTCTCCTCCCGCCCTCAATAAGCAGTCTCTCTCACTTTTTATTCTACGTCACTAGCTCTGAGCGTAGCATATTCATGCTATTGCGTTTACATCTCAGTCAGTACAGACTACATGGCGTACACATGACACGCCAAAAGCAAGAACGCCATTCTTATTGCAAGTTAAATGCCTCGTGAATTATTGTGTCATTCATACAACTTTTCTTGCTCAGAAAAGTGCTCAGAAAAATGTGAAGTTGAACATCTATATTTCCCATGATGACTGAGAAATCTCAATCCGCATGAAGATATAGCATGATATGCTTGAAAGCTCTGGAACAAGTTAGTAAGTGGACCTTTGAGAGTTGAGATTGAGTTGTTTTATCAACTTTCAAGCTCAATCAGAATCATCCTTAGTTTCGATTGATTTTGTTCAAGTGTACATTGATTTGATTCACTGTAGGTGAAGGCTTCCTAACTGTTACCGTACTGACGGTAGAATTTAAAGGCAGGGTTGGCGATCTTGAGAAACTAGCAAGATTACACTAGATTTAAAAAAATGTTGTGTTTTGTCCACACAGGGAACGTCAGGAGCATGTGGCGGCTGCCTCGCTGAACGGCTGCCTCGCTGAACGGCTGCGTCGTGTGTTCGACCCAGCTGCGTTTCTGCTGCTGCAGCTGCAGCTGTCAGCCCTTTCTTTCTACATAGAGTTTGCCTTTCATAATGGCCATTTCATTTAATTATAAATGTCATTTATATTCATTTTAGACAGAGAAAGGTTAAGAAATGTGTGGTAATTTGTAAATAATGGTAATAATCCACATTTAAAACCCGTACTATATTCATTCATGGAGCCCTGCAAGTCACTGCATGTTCTACAACACTGTCCTGCACATATTTCAGAATAAAAGCCTTGTGTTAACAAATTAAGGAATTCTGTCCCCAGAAAAAACGCTTGAGGGCTTTTATTTTGAAATGAAAGCAGGAAGTGTTGTTTTAAAAATAAATCTTTACTTCTTTATATGGGGGGACATATTCTACAGATATAGACATTGAAAGTGTAGCAATGTTGCTGGTATGATGTCAATATAAAGTCAAAAGATCACTTTCACTGGCTGTTGATGCTGTGAACCGCGCGGCTCGTGTTAAAAATAAGAGAGACCTCGAATTTCTAGAAGAGACGTGAAGTCTCACGCGGGCAGTGTGGCTGCTCGAACCTGTTAACACGGACGGCGAAATAAAAAACAACATGTAACGCAGCCGCCCCGCGCTGCTCAGAAGGGCGGTCTGCAGCCTTGACAGTCCATCCCTTCAGACCTCCCTCTAAACCCCCACCCCCAAAATTATCATTATGAATGTATCATAATGAACATGAACAGCGAACATGGCTATTGTTAGTGCTCACAGCTGTCAAGTTAGCAGCTTGTGGAAGACTCCGGTGACACGCAGACAGGTAGGAAGGTAGCCCGTCCAATCATTGCATTCGGCCCGGGTTTATTCCAGTCTTGCGACAGCCACAGATACCGGATCCTTTTTTGTTTTTTTTGTCATTTGATTTTTTGATTGCTGTCAGGATGTAATGAGAATTTCAACTAATACAACAAAAAATGTTTCTAAAATCTTTACCAACCCTACCTTTACCTGAGCAAACAGCGTCTCAAATGGGGGATAGGCTGCCCTTCATGATTCAAGCTGACATAATGAGCAGATAATTAGGCCTACATTAAAACCTGGCCTCTGGCGCTTTACATTCTTGAGAACACGGTTACTTTCAAGCAACAGATTTTTTTTCCCTAAATCCACTCTTGATGAGTTATACCTTCCATCTCTGCCGCTTCCATAAGTCGACTCTGCTTCCCTGCCAGGCCTTGCTTCTCATCCTACTATATGAGTCTGACCGGCTGCACCTGATTATTTTCCCATAACTCTCTACCTAACATGAAGCACTAAATCATCAATCCTCTCCTCCACTTCCCAAAGGATATAATTAACCTTTCCTTGCAAGCAGAATGATGGGTTAACCCTTCAGAAAGGAATTGATGGCTGAAATAATTTCTTTTTCAATACCCGTTTAGCCCCAGCCAGTATGATGTATTTTCAGGCATATGGGTATCAGCTGCACAAACAGTGTGTTAGTGCAGAATGAATAATGTGGAGGAAATGGGATCTCGGAAGAGGTTGCACAAACTAGCGTAACCTGACCTTCTGTCAAGTTATTTGATGTAGTTTTGCCTGTAAGCTGCTACTTACATGCAACTACAGAACCAAAAGACACACACATGCGTGTGTTTTATGGAGCAAAGTGGATGAGTGACGGAGAGATGCAAGTCGTCTGCCAAACATGACATGCTTCTTCAGTCAGGGCCAATTACAACTGGCAGCTGATGTTAGAGAGCGGGCAGGCACAGACAGAAGCATCTTGACAAGATAACCCTGATCATCAACGTGGGCACCCAAAGCTGAACATTACCCTGCAATCAGCACACACCCTGAGGTCAGGGCCCGCCACTGCTCATGCTGTACCTCCCAGGATCTCAATGGGACTCTCTCTGTCTCACAGAGCACACTGCTACTCCTCCTATCAAGGAGTCTCTCAGTAGCTCTGAAGGAACTGATACCTTAATGTGGCTTTGTTCAAGCCAACCTTTTGTCACTGACTCCTCTGGCCCCCTGGGGTCCAGCCAGAGGGGGTGACATGAGGTCACAGTTATCCTGGGTGGTCACGCATGGTCTTAACAGTGTCCTGCTGGTGGCAGCATGCAGGTCAAGACGTCTGCCCAGGTTTACATTCATGTGCAAACAGGTCAGACATGAGGATAAAACGCAAAGACAAAAAATAGAGGGACACAATTTAAAGGGACTCTATGTAAGAATCAGAATGTCTTGTTAACAGCGACACCTGTGGCCGTTAAGTCAACGAAAGTCAGCGTCCTGTTGCTCGCGCTTGTGCTCGCTCTACATAGACATGAACGAGCATCGCTCAAAACAGTGAGGCGACACACGTAAGCTAAAACCACAATACCACTCTATATTTCATCTGCTTGGCAGTAATGTTAGCTGACCAGACGAAGGTCTCTCCATGAATCAATGCTGATACTGTGTTTTCCTGCTTCAGACTCCCGACCGCGGTCAGAAGGAACAGGGGAGACACCGAAGCCCCGGTCGGAGACGATAACGTTTCTCGTTCACGTTTCTTCACTTCACAAGACACGGGAAACCTCTGTTGGTCTGGAGGAGCTGCAGCAGTTATTTCTGCACAAAAGAGATTATAGAAGGTTATAGAAAAATAAAGGATGACTATACAGTGGAGCAAACTGGGAAACCACAAAGTTCAATGCACAGGACAAACAGCATATCAAATCTAGAAAGGTGATACCCGCCGTGTGTCTGCAACGTCCACTGCTGTAATGTTCGATTGAATGAAACCACAATTACCCCCTGTCAAGACCACAAGCGTATCAGACGTGTTTTTCACTTGCACGTGTCCCACAACAGGGAAGCTCTCATTTTAATCTATGCAGCTGTCTGCAGCGGTTTCGTGGAGCTAAACCAAAGAATGTTTATTGGTAGGAAGTGAAAGTCAATTGTTCGTTCCATTGCAACATCAGCGTCCAGCAGCAAAGCTACGCATCCGCCATTTTGGACTGAAAGCGACTACCGAATGCCAGTAAAACGTCCGCTAACAAAGTGCCGTACGAAAGTAAAACAAAATTATTTCTAATCTATTGTCATATTCTACCGAAATGGCCTGTGTTGAACAGATATAACAAGCGTTTTCAGTCCCCAGGAAGAGCGCTGGGCTTTGAAGCTAATTTTTGTAGTGGCCAAACGGCGGTACGACAACTTCACGCGATGCCATTGGGCCCAAAAAGACTTTTTCCCATAGACTTACATTTGGAAAGAGACGTCTGTAACTCAGCTGATAATTTTTTTTTTTAGGTAAATCAACACACTTGAATCATCCTTATTTAAATCCTAAAAGTTATAAAATAATAGCCGAATCCAAAGTTATTTCCCTTCCTCTGTTCATGTGAATGAGATCCAGACCGAAGCTGGAGCGAGGGCTGGGAGGCGGAGTTAAAGGAAACGCTACTGCTCCTGCTCTATGGGCCTGATGGACGCGGAAGATCACCGGATGATACGGATACTTCGGCACTTGGCAGTCGAGCCACTTTGGCTTCATGTGCCACTGAGCAACTCTCATAGGAATGAACGGGAGCCCGCCTCCAACGCTGTATCCAGTTCTCTTAATACATCCATGACATACATACAGGTACATGAAATTGTTTTACCTAGGCGTACAAATCAAGAGAGGAACAATGCCTAATCCCCAGCGGAAACAAGGTTCCAAACTGAAGCAGTTGTTGATCACTTGCGGCCCCTACTGGCCGTTTAAGAGTGGTGAGGAGTCAGCAGTTAATGTAAAACAGTCAATTAAATATGTTTTAAAAGAAAGTGTGAATCACATCATCCCTGAGCATACAGTCATAAATGAGCACCAAAAATACGAGGCTGATTAGTCCAGTAGTATGTGATATTAGCCGTGGACAGACAGACAAATGCACATTCATGCACACACACGACTAAACACTCAATCTCCTCAGGCTACGCCTGGCGGAGATAATGCTGCCCGTTCTCATTCCCAGGGCGTCTAATACCGACGCTTTGTCATGGCCGTCAGCGTACGATACCAACACACAAGGCACCCTTAAGTGGCGGTAGGAGACGCACCAGGCTTTCCATTAACTACAATGTAAACCCATCTGCAGCAACAGTAAATGCTCAGAGAAAGTGCTGTGGTAGTTTAAAGAGTGAAAGAGACAAAGGGTGGGTGGAAGGGGAGGTGGATGGTAATGGTAACTGGACTTGCGCTTTTATAGTGCCTTTCTAGTCTCCCGACCACTCAAACGCTTTACACTCCATGTCGGCATTCACACATTCACACACACATTCACACACTGATGGCACAGCCTTCATGAGCAATTTGGGTTTCAGTGTCTTGCTCAAGGACACTTTGACATGTGGACTGGAGGAGCTGGGGATCGACCCACCAACCTTCCGATTGGTGGACCCATGGATGGTTTAACAAACTGCTCTTCATGTCCAGTGTGATACGTTTCACTTTCACTTTACAATCAGCTGTTAGTTTGTGTCCCCTGTTAACAACGTCCAGTCATATTTTCAATGTAAAAACATAGTCGTTTTACCATGATGTTTTTTCCTAAACCTAACTAAGTGGTTTTGTTGCCTTATCCTAAGCAAGTCTGACAAAACGCCAGTATGTGACGAGTTGGGATGAGAACATGATGGATGATGACATAGTCAGACATTCTATTGCCCCATAGTTCCCCTTTTAATGGCCAATATCCAAAATGTCTCAGTTTGTGAAAGCAGTGGAAACATAAGGAAAAACCTCGTAACAAAGCCTCACAACATTCTTAAAAGTTTAGGTTATACGAAGACTCAGGCCTTATTAGGTTCACACCTAATTGAACTTGTGCTTGGTGGATGTTGATTTGAACGTTTGATTTTTGATGCCTACAGAAATTTGTTTGCATTGGAAATGTGAGTAAATGGAAAGACTCCATTTACTCAGACTTTGTACTGCAACCGAGCTGCATACTTTACATTGCAGTCAGTACAGACTACGTGACATGAAATGACACGCCAAAAGCAAGAACGGCGTTGTGGTTGCACGCAAAATGACTGACAAATTATCTCTGTCATTCATATGCCACTGGGTCCGGGTTGGTGTTTACAGTGCGCAGTGTATTCACACTACTACTTTTGTGCAATGCACTGTGGAACTTTAAGAGCCCCTTCAACTGGAAAAAAAAAGATGTGGATGGTGATGGGATGGCTTCAGCAACAGCTCCCAAAGAACAAAAAAAACCCTGTTAAATCCTGGACACTGCACCAATGCAGGTTTTTGCATTAAGAAAAACAAATGAGACTTGATGGTCAAAAATTGCAGTATTCCACTGATGTGCTACATGTTCCAGTTTTTGTGTTTCTTTGAAAATGAGGCAGTGGTGTTTCATAGATACAGAATGATTTATTCCAGCATTGGGAGTTTGAACATATAGAAAACACCTGCCTTCACATCTGCAAACTGCCCCCTCTGAACTGAGAGAAATCAAGACAGGGGGTCACTTATCAGTAGATCTCCCTTGGTGCGTCTCGTGTCAATCAAAGTTATAGAAATGTAGAAAACAGATACTGTGCTAGAGGCTATTTTTAAAAGTTAGAATAGACAAAAAGACATGGTGCTGAAAAAGTCAGGACCCTGGGTGCTAGAAGCTAGAGTGAGTTTGAGTCGCTGCCAAGACCGTAAAGGAGCAGAGCTTTGTGAAGGAATGGATCAGATCATAAGACAGCTCGTCAAGATGAACACTGTGCAGGCCTAGAGGCTTTAATGCCAGAACGGACGTTTTTCACCAATTTATGGCCATTAATGTACCCCCAAGTGGATGATGGGTGCTTTCAACAGGACAATCCCCCTCTGAGATCAGAATGGTTTGAGGAAAAGAACAGGTAAATAACGGCTCACCACAGTCCACTGAGATCAGTTCCAAAGAACACTTTTGGGATGATGCATGAAGCATTACAGATACTCATTACAGATACTCTGTGGAGCGTTTGCACTGTAGAAATAGAATACGAGTAGAACATTTCCATTTAAATCAGCAGGATGGTCAGAGCAGCAGCCATTTTTATGTGTACCGTTGCCATTGCGATCGTTACAGCGGGCTAACTTCCGTATAAACTAAACGGACTTACGGCAAGTCTTGAACTCTCTGAGGTGAGGTTTTGCATTAACGACTAAAACAAGCAGTGGAGTAGTAACGTTACGAAGCACAGAGAGCCAGAGGACATGAATCCACACACTCTTGTCACAGCGTAGGATAGCACATTGCTACCACCAGATGATCGGCTCAGTTTCTGTAACCAGTGTAGCATTTAAGCATGGTGGATTTAGTAAGCAAGCAAGCTAGCTAGCTAACCAGCGGACAGCTGGTTAGTAAGCTTGCGACCACACTTCGCATCCCAACTGATGTGGGTTCTGTTGTGACCATAACAACTAACAACAATTGCCATTTTCCATTTTCCTACTAGTCAAATGACCACGAAAACAGTTCAATTCTGTCCATTCTACTCTCTTCTATTTCTATGGTTTCTCACCCAAACACATTGGGCCGCATGAAAAAGCATTTTCATATTCTTATTCTAAACTTCTTTTACTTTTTTGTGTTCCGAGCTGGACTTTTAGCTGCACAAACTGAACCTGATGCTGTGCGTTCTTTAGATCGAACCTAATTAAAAAACGGCCACCTCTTTGGAGTGGGCAGGAAACAGGAGCAGCTGAAGTAAAGCCGCAGAGCTTCAGGGAAAACATGCAAAATCCACACGTAAAGGTCTTCACTTGCCAGTTAGTTGCAAACCTAGAAATGCATGTTGAGTGAAGGGACAGAAACTGCAGTATTACACAATCACATTCCAGTTAGTAGCAAGGGTTCCTCTGATGGTCACCTCAGTGTGACATTAGGCCTACATGGTAAAAAAAAAAAATACCCCTCAGAGATGATTTTTATGACAGGTAAAGACAGATGCATGGATTCCATCTGTAGGAGCCCCCACATGTACCGCTGTGGAGTGCAGCTTTTCACAGGGGAGTGTGCTGTGGCCTTACCCAGTGCAGATGCACTGTCAGTGGGAATAAAGGCGAATGCAACCTGAGCCTGTACAGCCACACTCTGCTGCAGAACGGAGCTCGGCCGGCCTCCTGCTCCAGGATTAATTAAAACAAAATGATGGTCTGGGACGATTGGCCCGGGTCAGGTTCCCCAGATGAAAAGGGAGTGAGTGAGATGAACACTTTGTCTGTAACTGGAGCCGGCCTGGTCATCGTAGCTGGTATGTGAATGCTGTCTCTCTGTTTCCTCACCATTCCCATGTTGTCATACTCAGGCCACCTACATAGTAGTGAGGAGCTTCTGTTTGTGTGTACTCACCCAGTGACCCCCCCCAACACACAGCCTGAGAACATGTCCAGGTCAAGGATCCTCTTTTAATAGTGGCCACCTGCTCATTCTGTCCATAGCAAGGCTGTTTGTGATCTCACACTTTCTAAATCTGTTTTCTATCGCTGCGGTGCTACAGTACAGTACACAGCCAGGATGAAGGCTGTACTCACACACTCTGTTACTTTGTTGTCTGATGTCGCATTTTTAGCATGTTTCAACTCCGACAGGGTTTTGGTGTCTGATAGAAATCCTATAAAACGTGTCATCACTCGCACTTTGACGTACAGTGTTCATGCTACATTGCACCTGTTGATTAGCATGTCGAGGAAAACAACCAGTAAAACCAGCAAAAAGTCAACCCTTTAACACCCTGCACCGTGGAGACACCATTATTAAAGTTGCACAAAAGTATATTTTTATTGCAACCACTAGATCAAGTATGTATATGTGGGTGTTTCTGCAACTACGGACACTTTTGACTCTCCCAAATTGGAAAAAAAAATCAGCCTTTTACATATAGTGGTTAACATATTTATGTTTTTATGGTTTTCATCACATTACAATAATGTTCATTTTATACATTTGACCTTTTTTAAAATTCTATAATATGTTTAAGACATCTCAATTCATTTTCATCAAGCTTTGTGCATCATTGTAAATGTTGATTTAATATTGATATATATTAATATGGGATTTCATGATTTTCTCTACACCCTGAAACATGTAGACAGTAACCATAGATGTCTGTCTTCATACACAAAAGATATGAAATTTTTTGTTTTTTATGACAGATATTGCAATTGTAATGTCTAATGTGTAACGTACATGTTGCGGAAATGAAATTTTTGCTAATATTGCAGATACTGTAAATGGCAGCTAGCAATGTTACATTAGCTTTGACTTTTAGCATCTAATATACATGAAGTTATTTTTTTAAATGTAGTTCAAACTACACAAATACTAAGCTGTGTGAGGACACACAATAAATACTTAAGGAGAAAAGGTGATCTTAACCTTGTTTTTCTTGATCTCTGAGGGTCACCTATGTGGGCGGCCCAACCTGTCATCCATGTGCTCAGCTGCTAACTTCTTGTTTGGCCTTTGAATAAAACTTTTACTATGGTATTTGTTCAGTGTAAGGACTCTGAAGAGTGGGACAGGCACATTTAGATGAAAAAAATCATATCAAAGATTTGTAAACAAGTAAATAATGTTAATATGGTGTAAAGTTATATGTATATGAAACAATTCCATTTGAAATAATGTTATATTTTAATTGAATTGGCTCATTTTACGTATCTCAACATTGAAACCACAGTTGTGGAACATGAAAAAAGTCAAGTCAAGTCAATTTTATTTGTGTAGCCCAAACCTTTTAACGGGAAAAAAATGTTAGAAAACCTCAGGAAGAGCAGCTGAGGAGGGATCCCCCTTCCAGGATGGACAGACATGCAATAGATGTTGTGTGTACAGAGTAACAACATAATGAAAATACAACACAGACAATCCATATGACAAAAAATAATTCAGATAATGTGAATATATGTGAGAAGGTGGATCCAGGAGGATGTCAAGCAGATTCCTGGCGTCGCCAAACAGATAGAGCCAGAGCAACATGACCTCCTCTCCACGCCAAACAGGTAGAGCCAGAGCAACATGACCTCCTCTCCACGCCAAACAGGTAGAGCCAGAGCAACACGAACAACACGACCTCCTCTCGACACCAAACAGATAGAGCCAGAGCAACACAACCTCCTCTCGACACCAAATAGATATAGCCAGAGCAACACGACCTCCTCTCCACGCCTAATAGACAGAGCCAGAGCAACACAACATCCTCTCGACACCAAACAGATAGAGCCAGAGCAACACGACCTCCTCTTGACACCAAATAGATATAG
>CAKALU010035037.1:0-17356 GCA_916700995.1 Hozukius guyotensis
TAATATTACGACTTTTTTCTCGTAAAATTATGACTTTTTTATCGTAAGATTATGACTTTATTCTCGTAAAATTACAACTTTTTTCCTCGTAAAGTTATGACTTTATTCTCGTAAAATTACAACTTTATTCTCGTAATATTATGAATTTTTTCTCGTAAAATTACAACTTTATTCTCGTAATATTGTGAATTTTTTCTCGGAAAATTACGACTTTATTCTCGTAATTTTACGACTTTTTTCCTCGTAAAGTTATGACTTTTTTCTGGTAAAATTACGACTTTATTCTCGTAAAATTACGACTTTATTCTCGTAATATTCCGACTTTTTTTCTGGTAAAATTACAACTTTTTTCTCGTAAAATTAAGACTTTATTCTCGTAATATAATAAAGTCGTAATTTTACAAGAAAAAACGTCATGATATTACGAGAATAAAGTCAGAAGTTTCCGAGAAAAAAAGTCATAATATTACGAGAATAAAGTCATAACTTTACGGAAAAAAAAGTCGTAATATTCCAAGAATAAAGTCATAACTTTACAAGAAAAAAAGTCGTAATATTATGAGAATAAAGTCATAGCTTTATGAGAAAAAAAGTCGTAATATTCCAAGAATAAAGTCATAACTTTATGAGAAAAAAAGTCGTAATATTCCAAGAATAAAGTCATAACTTTACGAGAAAAAAAGTCGTTATATTATGAGAATAAAGTCATAACTTTATGAGAAAAAAAGTCGTAATATTCCAAGAAAAAAGTTGTAATTTTACGAGAAAAAATTTCGTAATATTACGACTTTCCTGTGTTTAATACCACCTTAAACACATTTCGGATACGCGTTAAGTTAAATTAATGTACACATGAGAACAACTAGCCCTGCTGCTAGCAGCACCCACGTGTGCAACACAAAACGGCTGTTTAAAATAGGTAGATAAGCACGACCCAACATTTACTGCCACTGTTATGATTACAATGGTCTTCTAAAAAGATGCGACAAGCAACAAACGAGAGACAGTCACCAATAACAGCTTTGTCGGAGTCTCTCTCCTCTCCGCAGCACACCAACGAGCAGGAGGCAGCCATGGTTGTTGTCATGAGGTTCATGCAAGAGGCTTCACTCCTTTGTACTTCCGGGTTCGCCAAGATTGATAAACTACTTTGTTTCAGTAGTTGTAAATAAACTAGATTCATTTATTTTATAAATAGACTTTTTTCTTGTAAAATTACAACTTTATTCTCGTAATATTACAACTTTTTTTTCTCTTAAAATTACGACTTTATTCTCGTTATATTACGACTTTTTTTTCTCGTAAATGTATGACTTTATTCTTGTAAAATTACGACTTTATTTTTGTAATATTACAACTTTTTTTACTCGTAAAATTACGACTTTATTCTCGTTATATTACGACTTTTTTTCTCGTAAATGTATGACTTTTTTCTCGTAAAATTACAACCTTATTCTTGTAATATTACGACTTTTTTCTCGTAAAATTACGACTTTATTCTCGTTATATTATGACTTTTTTTCTCATAAAATTACAACTTTATTCTCATAATATTACGACTTTATTTCTCGTAAAATTACGACTTTATTCTCGTAATATTACGACTTTTTTTCTCGTAAAGTTATGACTTTATTCTCGTAATATTACGACTTTTTTCTCGTAAATTTACGACTTTATTCTTGTATTATTACAACTTTTTTTCTCGTAAAATTACAACTTTATTCTCGTAATATTATGACTTTTTTCTCGTAAATTTACGACTTTATCCTCGTAATATTACGACTTTTTTCTTGTTAAATTATGACTTTATTCTCGAAATCTCAGATTTTTCTTTTTCCTCAATGTGTCCCTAATACTCCGTCGTATAAAATAACATGTAAAACTTCTGACTTTATTCTCGTAATATTCTGACTTTTTTTCTCGTAAAATTACAATTTTATTCTCGTAATATTCACTTTTTTTCTCGTAAAATTACAACTTTATTCTCGTAATATTACGACTTTTTTTCTCGTAAAATTACAACTTTATTCTCATAATATTACGACTTTTTTTCTCGTAAAATTATGACTTTATTCTCGTAATCTCAGATTTTTTTTTTCCTCAATGTGGCCCTAATACTCCATAGTAAATTAGAGAAGACAGTAGCAGAATGTTTTTCCACAGGGTGAAATCATAGGGTGAACAGGGTAATATCTTGACTCTCTGAATGGAACACACAGTCTTTGAGGTTGCCACAGCGACACCGTGTGGTGTTAAAGCTTCACCTCGGCGAGGTCATCATGAGTATATATACAGTATATATAAATATATAAATATATGGAAGTGAAGCACAGCGCCACCCTGTGAGTCTGGTAGGAACAAACACCGTCTGAGTGTGATAAATTACTACAAATCATTACAAACATGTCGGACCCAGACAGTGATTGACAGCCAGTATCTGTCTGATTAACGGTTGTTTGATGTGACTGTGACGCTAACAGACGGTCCAAAGACTAACAGTCACCGTGAGAGCAACACATCACCGACATCACCGTCCAGACCGTCCAATGCGAGTTAACCGTGAGGTCGTGGGACCGCAGGGGGACGTGGGGATGTAGCAGCAGCGATGTTAGCCAGCTATAGCGACATTTAATGAAGGAAAAAGCTGCTTCTATACGGAGACAAGCGGTCCAGCATGCTGAACCTATGCTAACTCTCTGTAGAAGCTAACAGCTAACATTGCTGGTCAGCAGCCAGCTAACTTTAGCAGCCTTTAGTCAGTAGTTCCTGGTCAGGGCCTCCTCTCTTCCTTTCTCTTGTTACCTACTGCTTCCGGAAATTCAAGGTAATGCTAGTAATTACTTGCTCTCTTATCTATCTCACCATCACAACAACACAATGTTATGCTTTTAACTAGCTTTAACTGGTCATGTGTTAGTCAACCTAGACCTACTATCTATCTAATATATAATGTTATTATTACAGTGCACAGTAACGTTACACTGCGAGGCTATGCTCTGCAGCTACTGTGTTTGTCATTGTCACCTCATACCACTAATAAGATAAGATAAGATATTCTTTTATTAGTCCCACAGTGGTGAAATTTGCAGTGTACAGCAGCAAAGGGGATAATGCAAAAAACAAGATGCATCAGCTAACACAGTAAAAAAAAAACCAGCTAAACAAAGTGTAACAAAATATGAACCATTTAAATAGAAGGAAGTATAAAAATAGGAGCAGTATAAACAGTATTGACAATAAACAGACTATTAACAAAATTGCACAAGTGGAAAATGATATTGCACAGTGAGAATGAATGAATGATATACCATATTGTTTGCACTCCGGCAATATTTGCACTACTTGCACAAACTGTTTATATCATGTTTATTTTTGTTTATAGCTTATTTTGTATATTGTATATTCTTAGAATTTCAAATTTTTTTTCTATTCTTATTTTATTATAACGTTTTTATCTATTCTTTGTTATTGTACTGTTTGACTTGCACCAACATAACCAAAGCAAATTCCTAGTGTAAATCTCTTACACCTGGCAATAAAAACAATTCTGATTCTGATTCTGATTCTGATGAATGAAATGCCACCTGAAAATATCAGGTTATTGTCAGTTTTTTGGTGTGTAAGTGGTCTACTGAGTCTGACAGCTGCAGGAAGGAAGGACAAGTGGCCTAATAAACAGCTGGACTAGCTAAAGTGCAAGTTATTTAACTGCATATTACTTAATAGCATGTGTAAAACATTAATCTGGGTGCACATTAATTAATAATCCCACTATAATGTTGTGTGCCCCTCTTTTTCTGTAGGTAGCACAGAATAATGACTTTCACCCCATCACAATATTTGGTTATTTTGTCCCAAATAACATTATCAACACCTTCTCAAACTAAACTGGCACATGTAAACCACCTTCATCTGTGTAAAAACTCACTCTAACTAACCCCACCTTTACTTTCCAACTATCCTGTACATACTCTCATTTAGGCCACCATCATCTTTACACTCCAACCAACACTCATTTTCATTATCAGTTAATCTACCCGATTAATCAGTTGATTATTTAGTCTATGAAATATCAGAAAATAGTGAAAAATGATCATCACTGTTTCCAAGAGCTCAAATGTCATAGATAAATAGATGGATAGATAGATAGATGGATGGATAGATAGATAGATGTACTTTATTGATTCCAAATTGCAAAATTCTTGTGTTACAGCAACAGGTTAACTAGGCAATGCACAGGAACAGTAAATAAAATGTACATATCAACGCTAGAGAAATATATCCATAGAATACACAATATAAAGAATATTGGAATACACTATAAATATACCTGACTACTACAACTAGCATAAAAAATCTAAATTATAAACATAGAATAACCTACTATATACATTAGCAAAGTGTGCAAGTTACAATGTTTTGTTCTTAAATAAAAAAGAAAATAATTGAGGTAGTAAATGTGCAAATGTAGATGTGCAAAATTCAACATGTGCAAGATTATTGCAGGAGCTGATGTCTTCAAATTGCTTGTTTTTATTCCAACCAACAATCTAAAAAAAGAAAAGATGTTCGATTGACTGTAACCAAGCATCAACTTTGAGAGGATGGAAGCAGCAAATGTTTGGCATTTTTCGTCAACAAATGATTTAAACAATTATCAAAACTGCTGTCGATAAATGTTATGTTGATCAACTAATCAGCTTCACAGCATTTGATTTTTCCTCCCCCCCTCCCCCGTTCATCCGCCTTCAACCTTTGCTTGCCTCTGTCTTTAGGGCCATGGATTTCCCGGGCCACTTCGAGCAGATCTTCCAGCAGCTCAACTATCAGCGTGTCCACGGTCAGCTGTGTGACTGTGTCATCGTGGTGGGCAGCAGACACTTCAAGGCCCACCGCTCGGTGCTGGCGGCCTGCAGCACCCACTTCAGAGCCCTGTTTACGGTCGCAGATGGAGATTCTAGCATGAACATGATCCAGCTGGACAGCGAGGTTAGGATTGTAATAATATTGTGTAAAAAGAATGTAATGAGAATGGACGAGTGTGATGGTGAACATAGGTGGAAGGTGAGGAGAGAGTGACTCTTCAACTGATAGTAATTCAGCAAAACTCCTGACATATTTTAAACTCTGTGTTGCTACTGTTTCAAACAATCAACTTCCTGTGTATGTGCAGGTGGTGACAGCTGAAGCTTTTGCTGCTCTGGTGGACATGATGTACACCTCAACACTGATGCTGGGGGAGAGCAACGTCATGGATATTCTCCTTGCAGCCTCACATCTGCATCTCAACAATGTAGTCAAGGCCTGCAAACACTACCTGACCACGCGCACCTTGCCCATGTCCCCCCCATCCGACAGAACCACGCATCACCACCCTCAGCAGGAGCAGCAGAGGCACAGGCAGCAACAGCAGCAGCAGGTCGCAGATTTAGCAGTGAACCCTACCCTGGCAGCTAATGCTAACCTCGCAGCAAATGCTGCCACATCAAAGTTGCAGCGCTCCTTCCTCCTGCAGCAGCTGGGGCTCAGCTTGGTGAGCTCTGCTTTAGGTGGGATGGAGGAGGATGGAGTCGGTAACGTAGTCGGCAGTAGAGCGGTCGAACAGAGGGCCTCCTTCCCGATCCGACGCTTCCACAAACGTAAGCCCTCTCTGGGCCTGTCGGAGGAGAGACCCAGGCAGAGGCAGCGGCCCTCAGGTCCTAACATGGGGCTGTTAGGAGAAGAAGGGGTGAGCGCAGAGCGAGAAGAAGGAGCGCTACTCTCCCCGGACTCCCACAAGATGGGCGATGAATCCAAATTGGACGCCGCAATCACTGGCCTAGTAGGCGTGTCCCAAGATGATCCTCAGATGCCCAGCCAGTCAGACAGTGGACACTGTGAGGGGGAGGACTTGGGGAGAATGCAGGGAGGGGTGAGGAAGGAGGAGGACATGGAAGACCAGGACCACCAAGTCAACAGAGCAGGGGTGAAGATCAAATCAGGGATGGAGGAGGAGGCAGAAGAACAGGAACAGAAGGTAAAGTTGTGGCTTGATTATTTGTTGTTGGTGTTGTTGTTGTTGCAAAGTAAGTAACTCTCATTAAGCCTCATGCAACAACATTTTCTTATTTGTATACCTAAATTTCTTGCTTTTTTTATGATGTTTGCCATCTCTTAACTGCACAAACTTGTTGTCATTATTCCCCTGTTTGAACCTGATGAATGCCACCCGTTCGTGAGATTTGATCATTAGCATAATGTAGGCTACATACTACCCAAGAGTAAAGAAGAATAATTCACACTGCATAGTTCCAAGTCCTGCTGTTGGAAATCTGCAGACAAAAACATAACAAATTGAGCAGTTTTAAGGGACCTGAAACCAATTAGAATGTAATACGTAGTTAGTTAGGTGCTTTAAAACCATCTTGCCAAAGCAAAGAAGCCCATGACTCAGATGGGAAGCAGTCAAGGGGACATGGCAGTCATGGAGGTGGATAACAGCATATTACAGTGTATTTTCTTAAATCACTCGTATGTCCCATGAAAGAATCTGTTTGTAGAAAGTTCTTGCATGAGGCTTACTGACAATCACAAATCATGCTGCTCTAGTTTAGCTGCTGACTAAAAAATGTGAATCTCCTTTGGCCTGAGATGAAACTCCTCCTTTGCTTTACACAGGTGGTGGTTAAACGAGAGCCGCTAAGTTCGCCTGAGCCAACTGATGAAATCGGCGACGTGACATCGCAGGCTGAGCCCGGAGGCCAGGAGGAGGAGGAGAAGGCGGAGCTGAGCCCAGAGAGCAGCGACCGCAGCTTCACCTCTGAACCCCAACCCAGCTCTGAGTCTCTGCTGCAGCCCAGCGCTCAGCTGCTCCTCAAGAGCAGCATGGGAGGAGTTACAGGAGTCGGAGGAGGCTTTGGGTGTAATAGCGGACTGGGTGGCAAAGCTGGTTTTAGTATTTCTAGCTTCCTCAACCCAAAGGATTTCGGGAGTGGCGGGGATGACCTCCCCAACACAACAACCGGCGATGCCGTAGCACACCACTTCCTGCTCAGACAGGAAGCTGCTGGACCATCTGGCTCTGCTTCTTCCTCTCTTCTGAAGTCAGGTCCGCTCGGTGGCGAGAGTCGCAACGGTTTTGGAGACAACCTACAAGCTGATTCTCTATTCCTCCGCCCCCTGCACGATGGTTTAGGGAACCCTCGAGGAAGTGGGGGAAGTGGTAGCGGAGGGCGTGGAGGGGTAGATCCCTTTGGTTTGGACTTCCAGCGCTCTAGTCTCGGGTTTCACTCCCTGGGGCGACCCTCACGAGGAGTTTCGGGAGCAGCTGCCGCCGCTCTGGGTTATCCAGGTTACAGACGCATCGCTCCGAAAATGACCGGCGGCATGGGAGGAGAAGAAGGAGTAGGTGGTGTTCTCCAGGATGCTGCATCTTCCTCCTCAAGTCTGGCAAGTCCTCTGCTTCTAAACGAGAGCGGTGGATATGAGATGAACAATGGCAGGCCCACCTCCCTACCCCCTCAGCTGACCCGAGCTTCAGCGGACGTCCTGTCCAAGTGCAAGAAGGCCCTGTCGGAGCACAACGTCCTGGTGGTCGAGGGAGCTCGGAAATACGCCTGTAAAATCTGCTGCAAAACCTTCCTCACACTGACTGACTGCAAGAAACACATCCGCGTCCACACGGGGGAGAAACCCTACGCATGTCTCAAGTGTGGAAAGCGCTTCAGCCAGTCCTCCCACTTGTACAAGCATTGCAAGACCACCTGTTTGCGCTGGCAAAACACTAACATGTCCAATGGCCTGCTGTAGGACTGAGGTCACGGCACCAAAGTGGAGCGGGGCGACAGGGTGAAAACATTAGCGATCAGTGATGGGCTGAAAATTAAAGTCCCAAAAATGTTTGGATTTTTTCTGAAGCTGTGACAGAGCAGCTGGATCTGATCCGCTGTTCTGTCCTGATGACAGACCAAAGATAGAGATAATCGTACATCTTCTTTTCCAGGAGAAACCCACACTGTCAAGTTCTTGTAAACACATGGAGCCTGTTGAAAGATTATAGGGATGCAGGACATGCAAAGTGCCACATCTGTTGCTATGGATTCATCATAGAGAACCATAGATGTACACTGTATACTCCCCTGTTGTAATCGTGAGTGTATTATGAGGATTTTGGACTTCTCCGGGCCAGTCCAGGCTTTTTTTGAAGCTGCTACACTGTTAGCTATATTGTCTTTCTATATCATGTGGGCCCTCTTGTTGTTAGGTGAAACTTAGATCTGTTGAGGTGATCCCTTAATTTTGTGGTACGCTTATTGAAGCAAATTTGACTCACTAACACTCTGTGTGAGTGTTTGCAGATGAGAGGCAGCTGTGCAGCACCAACTTTAAGAACAAATATCATGTAAAATAGCTTGATAATGTGTAGATTTCTCACTGCACATTTGTAAAACATGTAGCAGCATCCCACATCAGACTGTTGAGTCATCGTAATCGTGCAAGGGCAGTCATATAGACTGTGAACTAACTGGTTCAGATTCAGTTTGTGCGCGACAGATATAATGCCTGTAAGTACCGTTGATGGTTGTGTGCTCTTGATACTCTACTGTACAAAAAGGTGGATAGAGTCCTGTGAGGCGGGCTGAGGTAATGCTGAAATCTGTCACTTTTTGCAAGTTCAACCAACAGAAAAGATGACAGACAATCTAGTGTTGTATTAGTTGTTTTTTTTTACCCTGTTGTTCTATTAAGTGAAACTGGACAAGTAATATAAACTTGATGCTTTTATTTACTGAAGTGATGAAATTTGAGGCGATTGACATTGTCAACCAGGACATGAGCAACCCAGTGCAACATTTCTCAGTAGCTGATGATGGATGTTCATGTCACATTCAACCACCAAGTCAGGTCAAATGTTTGACCTCTGTAGTTGCCTTTCAGTCCAAGCACCTTTAAATTACCATCACCAGAAGTGTCGCTGAGCTCAGTTAAAGTTGAGAATATGTCAATGGCCTTCACACTTCCTGTGACTACAAACATGCATACCTGTAGTTTGTCAAGTACAAGTTTTAGAGGAATGTGAAATGCTGAATTGCTGTGATCAACCTCTTGCCCCAGTTTGTGCTTGTCAGGCATTATGCTATTAACCCTGAGAATTAAGTCGCATTGTTTAGGAGAGCAATGAGGGAGAGAAAAATGTCAGCTATCACCATCTTTGTATTAAAAGCAGGAAAAAAATCTGCATTCACTGGGCCTTGTAGTCTCTTTTTTAGAGAAAACTAATATTCATATATTATTTCATTATAATTAGGGCTGTCAAAGTTAACGCGATAATTACTCAAATTCCTTTTAACGCCACTAATTTCTTTAACGCATTAACGCAACTTGTGATTTTTAGGTTGTAGCGAGCTAGAGTGAACATACTGGTATCATATGAAACTACAAAACCTAAGAAATTCATTGGTACCAACTCTGTCATACTAGCTTGTCGCGAAGGAGGTTAAATAACGCTCCAAACTTGCGCTAAATTTTGGCAAGGAAAAACTGTCATGGCCATTTTCAAAGGGGTCCCTTGACCTCTGACCTCAAGATATGTGTATGAAAATGGGTTCTATGGGTACCCACAAGTCTCCTCTTTACAGATATGTCCACTTTATGATAATCACGTGCAGTTTGGGGCAAGTCATAGTCAAGTCAGCACACTGACACACTGACAGCTGTTGTTGCCTGCTGGGCTTGAGTTTGCCATGTTATGATTTGAGCATGTTTCTAATGCTAAATGCAGTACCTGTGAGGGTTTCTGGACAATATTTGTCATTGTTTTGTCATGTTTGTCCACTCCCATGTTGATAAGAGTATTAAATACTTGACAAATCTCCCTTAAAGGTATATTTTGAAAAGATAAAAAATGTGCGATTAATCACGATTATCTATGGACAATCATGCAATTAATTGTGATTAAATATTTGAATCGATTGACAGCCCTAATTATAATGCAATTTTAATACCTAGGCAACAACTTCACACTCTGTAAAAGCACCTTATTTTGTTTGTATTTGTTGTGATTTTCAATTGTATAAAATATGGCATTTAGCGATGTTCCCTCCTTAGTGGTTACTGACTGGGAACGATCACAAAAATTTCAGCTGTGGTCAACGAGTTTACCGACCGTCCACACATCAGCCAATTTTCCCTGGTTGCTGGTGTTCTTGTGTGTACAGTACGTGTGTTTATTAAAAGGGTATTGAAGTTGTGCTGAGAGGCAGAGTCGTCTCTGATTTGCTGAGGTTCAGCACGTGTTGAAAAAGGGCTTTAAAAATGTAAATATTGCACATTTGTGGTTGGTTTCATCATTTTTTTTCTTGGAGGGGAGACAAAATAACTCCTGAAGAACTAAACATTGTGTATAATTTTGCTACTGTACTTAATCAGTGTCTTTATACATCTAATGCACCTGTTACAAAAGCACTTAGACAAATCATTCTTTTTTATAACTAATATGTTTGTTGAACTATGTGAAAACGTTGCTGTATCGCAATTATCCAACTCGACCAGCTCTCAAGGGTTTTCTTTCTTTACACCATACCATCAGGACGAGTTTGCAAGCTAAGGGTTGTAGCATTTTTGCTGGCAGGTGATCTAAACCACACGGTTTCCACAGTTTGTGAAATTCAAATTCACATGGGGAAAATTCAGAATTTTACAGGGTCTCCTGTCATTAACGTCGACCTGTAACCTGATAAATCCTGTCATTATTTAATGTTAATTTCTGCAGTTTTAGCTGTTTTTTATGTATGTAACTGTATTTTAATGTCTACCTGTAACCTGGTAAATCCTGTCATATTCTGTTAAGTTTGACAGCTATGTTTCAATTGACGATTTGCATAAGAAAAATATCACAGACGTGCTGACAAGAAATCTAAATTTGCAGCTCATAGAAAATGATATCCTGTGGGTTGTAAACAAGAGCAGCTTCATCGGTAGACAGTTGGTTAAATGAAATCAGTGTTCATGCAGTGTTGTGTTCTGTTTTAGTGAACCAAAATGAAAAAAATACATGTTTACCTTTTTGTATACTTTATTGCTTGCTGTATTGTGTCTCCTACACTGTCAATGAGAAACATTTGGTCATTGCTTCCATTTCTAGTCGGCACTTTGTTGTACTGTGGAGTCATTACACTGTTGGCCCGTACAAAATGACCATTTTTATTTGACACATATGTTAATGGCTAATATCTTGACATTTTACTTCAAAAGAATAATTGCCTTATAGGATGTTTCTCCCAGTAAAGATGACGCTGACCTACCGTTTGCCCTGTAAGCCACCAGGGAATCAAGTTGTTGAAGTTTGGCCACAGAATTTAAAATGATCACTGACAGTTAAATCTCAAATGTGTTTGTCTGTGTTGCTTACTCACATTCAGAGGGATATGCTCTTGAGAAGTTGTAGAGGTGATACGGTGAGGAGAGATGTAGCACTGTGGCCTGTTACGGATTATTATGGTGCTGTCTTCTAAAGCTGTTGCATAAACACTTAATGTGAATCTCTGAAAAATGCACTGACTGTATTACCCCCTGTATGAATATGCCAAAATGTTAAAATACATAAAAGGCCTAAATTGATTATGAAAGTCACTGCCTTATGCCCTCTAGCTTGAAAAGCTGGGCTTTTGTTGATATGCCAAATCTGAAGTATTTCTGTGTTTTTTGTCTGTATACTTAACATAGTGTAACCATGAGAGGACTAAATGTTTGTACTGTTGAAGGCTATGAAGATTGTACAGTATGTTCAGTTGTCGTATAGACTGAATAAAAAAAAACAACGAAATTCAGTTTTGTTGCTGGTGACATTTTTATGAAGAGCTGAATTTAAAGGTGATATTGATAACATTCAGCCACTAGATTTCGCATTCTCCCTCCCCCGTACCACTGCATTTACTACACAACAAGTCGTAGTCAGTCACTTACCAACAATCTCAGCCATTTATTCGTTTTTTTCCACACTAACTGACGCCCAGAGATACCACGTCATACCAGCGGTGTTTTACTGTTGGCTCACAAGCCTTGTTAGAAGTGGGAACCAAACGTCAGATATCTTCCCCAGATTTAAACAAAACGTTCATTTTGGACCCGCCAAAATTTTTTAAATGATTAATTCACAATCATAATACATTTTTCAGGAAGAGCCATACTTTTACTTTTTCTTTTTTTTTTTATTTGTCCACATAAAAATGTTATCAATAAGATAGGGCTGTGAATCGATTCAAATATTTAATCGCAAATTAATCACATATTTTTTTTGTCTTTTCAAAATGTACCTTAAAGGGAGATTTGTCAAGTATTTAATACTCTTATCAACATGGGCAAATATGCAATGTATGTATATATTTATTTATTTTGACTATGACTTGCCCCAAACTGCATGTGATTATCATAAAGTGGGCATGTCTGTAAAGGTGAGACTCGTGGGTATCCATAGAACCCATTTTCATTCACATATCTTGAGGTCAGAGGTCAAGGGATCCCTTTGAAAATGGCCATGAGAGTTTTTCCTTGCCAAAATTTGGCGCAAGTTTGGAGCGTTATTTAATCGCCTTCATGACAAGCTAGTATGACATAGTTGGTACCAATGGATTCATTAGGTTTTGTAGTTTCATATGATACCAGTAAAAAAAATCTAGCTTTATAACTGCTACAACCAAAAAATCACAAGTTGCGTTAATGCGTCAAAACAGATTACGCGTTATTATCGCGTTAATTTTGACAGCCTTACAATAAGACCTTTAATGTTATTGTACATGTTCATTTGATTTAAGATTAAAATGTTAGCAATTAAGGAAGCATACCATTACAAACTTAATGGTTTTATTTAAATCTTCTGAAGAATATTTAGGTGCATGAATTGAACTGATGGTCCAGTAATAATCAGCCGGAGAGGAACCAGTTTCTTCTCACAGTTTGAGCTCTTTGATCATCGGCTCACCTCGCAGGCCGAGCAGGAGGTTGTTTGCTGCCAGGGCAGACATGGCGTTACGGGTAGTATAAGATGCACTAGCAACATGTGGGAGAATCACTGTGGGAAAAGACCAATGAAAGGCAGTGAGAATTGATAAGTGTTGATAAATTGGTCTTAATAGTGTTCTTTAAAAACCAGCTAAGCACTAATAAATCTGACAGACTCACCGCAGTTTTTGAGCGTAAAGAGTGGGTGGCTTGTGGGCAGGGGCTCAGGAACAGTGACATCTAATCCAGCTCCTGCAATCTGCCCTGAGGACAGAGCCTCATACAGGTCTTCCTGGTTCACCACACCACCTCTGACGCAACACAAAGACCAGAATTAAAGCACAGATACTGTACTCGTGGACAGATTTGGGGAAACTTGATGGGCAATATGTGATTCAATGTGTGTCTGGGTACCTGCTTGTGTTGATAAAGATGGAGGTATTTTTCATTTTGGAGAAGAGGTCTTTGTTGCAGATCTCCTTTGTTTCCGGCGTTAAAGCACAGCACACGGCCAGGAAATCAGACTGCTTTGCCATCTCGTCGAAAGAGACTAGACCAAGAGATATCTCATATCATCTAATTTGATTTCCTTAAAACAACACCATCCCGGCATATTAAGTATCTCTGAGATCAGGATGTTAAAAGGTCTCTTTGACTAGCCAGTGCAGACAATCGCTATTAAACCACTCAGACATCCACCTTGTTGACGGTGTATCCACTGTGCATTTATTATAATGATATAAAATGCTGGCATGAATTGTTGTTAGCGTGCAGGCTAGTTCTCCAAAACTGGAAAAACGAACAACCTTCCAGTTGCATTTTATGGTTGAGAGATGTCATACAGCACTTAAAACTAGAGAAACTCAGGTTTAGGCTTCGTGGCTCTGCCGACAAATTTGAGAAAATGTTGCATCCCTTCCTGGACTACGCTGTCATGAGACATCTTAGTGACCAGACACAAATCTATAATCCTTACCATACTCTGCATTGATGATACTAGCCAGCTCCGGCCTGGGGGCCACGTCTGTGTAGATGAACTTCTTTACTTTGAAAGGTGCCAGGCGCTCAGCGATAGCCACACCTAAGAGCACAAAGACAGCGGGTAAGAAGTGTCGCATTTACAGAAATGTCTGTTTGATGAGAAGCTGATGTGCATTTTGTGTGTTTCAGATACTGCATGCTCACCAATCCTCCCCAGGCCCAGGATACCAACAGTGCTGTTGGCCAGCTCGTGTCCACACAGCCACAGAGTCCTCCACGTGCCCCATCCACCACTGACACAAGAGAGAGTTTAACCTTTGACCCCAAATAAAATTTGTTAATGTATACATGGACAGATTTGAGTGTGTATGTGACATTACGTCTTGGCTTCATGTGTGGCCTCTATGAGTCTCCTGGAGGTAGTGAGCAGCAGGGCGACAGTCAGCTCAGCCACAGCATCGGTCAGAACATCAGGGGTATAACCCACACGGATCCCTCTGGGGGAAAACACACACAAACATTACACTCAATGTTATACACATATATCACTAGGTGGTTGCGGACATACAAGTATGAACACAAATAATCACTTTTGATTTTAAAGGGACTGTATGTGAGTTTTCACACATATTTTAATAGTTTTTTGTATTGCCAATGTGTCAACAGGTTGTACTCTAACCTAAAAAATTAGACCTTCCACGACTTTCTGGGTTTCCTCTATCAGCCTTTAGACTGCTTTTAATGTGAAGAATGCGGGACGTTTTTTCCGGGATTCTTACATAGAGCCCCTTTAATGTGTCTTAAAGGTCCAGTGTGTAGGATCTGGCGGTATCTAGTGGTGAGGTGAGGAGATTGCAACCAACTGAAGCCTTTTCCGTGTGCCAAGCGTGTTGGAGAGCTACGGTGGCCGACGCGAAAACGCGAATGGCCCTCTCTAGAGCCAGTGCGTAGAGTGTGTGTGTACGTGGGAAGTGAGTGGTGAAGCAAGAGAGAGAGAGAGCGGCGGCGATGGCAGTGAGTAACGTTTTCGACTCCGGCCCAAACAGGAAAAGGTAACAGTGTTTGGTTTGTCCGTTCTGGGCTACTGTAGAAACATGGCGGTGCAACATAGCAGACTCCGTGGAGAGGACCCGTTCCCTACATAGATACTGTAGCAGGTGATTATACACTAAAGAAACCTTACTTATTAATATTATATTCCATTTCTGCTAAATGTTACACACTTTTCCTTTAGGGAAATAGAAAGATAAGAAGCACCTTTTCTTCAGCTCCTCCAGAGAGAGATGATCAAAACCCACTGACATAGTACTGAGGACCTTCAGGTTTGGACCTGCAGGAGTACACCAAACATAAACACACACACACGTTCATTTGAGAGGGTTTTCATTGCATTCATCATTCAACTGACTCAAAGACTGTCCTCCTCAGACCTGCAGCATCCAACAACTCTGCATCAATCTTCTCTGTCAGCACGCAGACCAGCCCGTCAACACCTTTGACCTTCTGCAGGAGCTCCTTCCTGGGTACAGGGACGTCATCGGAGTCCCACAGCTCAAACTGCACCCTGGGAAAACAGAAAGCATGACTGAGTAACCAAATCAAATCACTGTTTAATTAATCACCCACTGAAGAGAATTCATTGGTTGGACTTTACGGTGCAGGGAGACATTTCTTCAGCTCTGCTGTGGGGGAATACCCTTTAGGCTACCAGTCTTATCTGACTAGCCTGAGTGCAAACATTAGCAGTCCTGTTTACTCAAAGTAAATGATGAACTTTACAAAGCAGACCATTCAAAAAGGCATCACAGTTAAATCAGCTACAAGACACAATCAATTGCTCATACAAGATTCTATATAAAAAATAATTTATATTAAGTGACTTAACAGGACACTATGACTCACTTTCCAGATTCACGCATGATCTTCAGGCCCTCAGGTGGGATCTGTCGGGTGACATACACCCGTGGCAGGGTTGACATCTCCCGCTGCACGTTGCTCGTTAGACCCCCAGTGATATTCAAAGGAGCAACAGCGAGCCGCCGGATCCGACGCAGTGCCATACGACTGCACCACATTGCCAGGAGAGTGTAAGTAAATCTGTGGGCGGGCAGGTGTCCGAGAGATGACAGTGGTGCTTTGGAGTTCAGAGTCTGTTGTGTGTGCATGTGCTTGACTTTGGCTCTAGTTCAGGGGGGAGGTTCCTGTGTGTGTCTCTGACCAATATGATCAGAGGGAGGGTGTCTCTAAAGTCTGAAGTTGAGGGATGCTGTCAAAACAAATCAAAATGTCACTGACAAAATCACTGAGTCAAATCTTTGTCCAGCTTCAGGATTAAGTGAAATTTGAGAACGTTTTCACTCCAGGCCAATCTGATATATACAGTGCCTTCAGAAAGTATTCAGACCCCTTCACTTTTTTCACATTTTGTTATGTTGCAGCCTTATGCTAAAATCAATAAAATTACTTTTTTCCCTCATCAATCTACACGCAATACACCACAATGACAAAGTTGAAACAGAATTTTAGAAATTTTTGCAAATTTATTAAAAAGGAAAAACTGAAATATCACATTGACATAAGTGTTCAGACCCTTTACTCAGTACTTAGTTGAAGACAATCTTGTTTCTCACAGTCTGAGTGTCCTTTAGGTGCCTTTTTGCAAACTCCAAGCGGGCTTTCATGTCCATCTGGCCACTCTGCCATAAAGCCCAGATCGGTGGAGTGTTGCAGTGATGGTTGTCCTACTAGAAGTTTCTCCCATCTGCAAACAGGATCTCTGGAGCTCAGCCAGAGTGACTATTGGGTTCTTGGTCACCTCCCTTACCAAGGCCCTTCTCCCCCGATTGCTCAGTTTGGCCGGGCGGCCAGCTCTAGGGAGAGTACTGGTTGTTCCAAACTTCTTCCATTTAAGGATTATGGAGGCCACAGTGCTCTTGGGGACCTTCAATGCTGCAGAATTTTTTTGTAGCCTTCCCCAGATCTGTGCCTCAACACAATCCTGTCTCTGAGCTCTTCAGGCATTTCCTTCGACCTCATGGCTTGGTTTTTGCTCTGATATGCATTATCAGCTGTGAGACCTTATATAAACAAGTGTGTGCCTTTCCAAATCATGTCCAATCAATTGAATTTACCACAGGTGGACTCCAGTCAAGGTGGAGAAACATCTCAAAGATGATCGAGGGAAATGGGAGGCACCTGAGCTAAATTTCAAGTCTCATAGCAAAGGGTCTGAATACTTATGTCAATGTGATATTTCAGTTTTTCCTTTTTAATAAATTTGCAAAAATTTCTAAAATTCTGTTTCCACTTTGTCATTGTGGTGTATTGCGTGTAGATTGATGAGGAAAAAAAGTAATTTTATCGATTTTAGCATAAGGCTGCAACATAACAAAATGTG
>CAKALU010035039.1:0-49145 GCA_916700995.1 Hozukius guyotensis
TCTGAATAATATGTGCAACTGTAGTCACAGGAACATCAAGCTGCTTGGAGATGGTCTTATAGCCTTTACCTTTAACATGCTTGTCTATAATTGTCCTTCTAATCTCCTGAGACAACTCTCTCCTTAGCTTTCTGTGGTCCATGTTCAGTGTGGTATACACCATGATACCAAACAGCACAGTGACTTCTTTTGACCCTTTAAATAGGCAGACTGACTGATTAAAAGTTTGAAGACACCTGTGATGCTATTTACAGGACACACCTTAGTTTAATATGTCCCTATGGTCAAATTATTTTCAATCTTTTCTAGGGGTACCATCATTTTTGTCCAGGCCAGTTTCATTAGTTTGTTTTTTAAAATGATTCTGTTGAACCACAATTCAAAAGCAATGTCTGATTTTCATTAGTTAATTTTCAGTAAATTTTTATTTATTACTTTTGTCAGTTTCAAGTTATTTCAGTGACCATTGTGGGTTTTTCTTTCTTTAACGGAAGGGTACCAACAATTTTGTCCACGTGTGTATCTTTAGAGATAATTTGTTGATAGGGCTTGAACTCAACAGGAAGCAGTATATTGGAAAGTAACTCAGTACATTTATTGAAGTTGACCTAAAGTTTCTACTTATTTTGCATCCTAAACTTTTATTTTCAAAACATATGAACAGTTTGCTTTCAGTGCACAAAATCTGCTTATTGAGTAATTTCAGTCCTTAAGGTCTTATTTTGTTTTATAAAAGTGACAAAATCTAGTGTCAGTGCTTAAATAATATTACAATCTGTTTTTAATGCCAATTAACATGTTTAAAATATTTTCAAAAATTACATTTTTCATAATTGTAGTGTTGTCATTTTTGTTTAAAGCTACAGAAATTTCCGGAGCATTTGTTTTAAAAAGGTGATTGAAATTAAAAACAGAAATATACTTACAGCAAGATTTTGTCACTTGTTTTAATAAATATTAGGTTTGCAGGACTCAATCATATTTATAATATATAAAATACAACATCAAAATAAGCAGATTTCCTGCGTAAAATACTTTTACTCTTGATACTTTCACTACATTTTGCTAATAATACTTCAGTAATTTTACTTAAGTAAGATTTTGAATGCAGGACTTTTACTTGTAATGAAGTATTTTTATAGTGTGTTATTAGTACTTTTACGTAAGTAGAGGCTCTGAATACTTCTTCCACCACTTACGATAGGTGAAGGGTTGGTTAGAATGGTATGTTACGTGGCTAATGGCTAATAAATTCTCAAGTACTGTTTACAAAGTCAAGAATGAACCGTTAAGGCTCTGACACACCAAGCTGACGGTTGGCCGTCAGACAGTTTGGGGCCGTCGGTGAGCGTCTGTGGGCCTAGTTTTTTCGGTGTGTCCCGCATTATTGACTCTAGTCTGGCCATCGATCCCGTTCCAATACACAGATATTTTCACAACAACATGGCCATCTGGAATGAAGCTAAGTGGTGAGAGAAAGTGGTGTGAAAATGGTCGGCAAACTCCGCTTTGTTTCATGTACGTATCATAACAACGGCTTGTATATCCGCCGTCCTGGTCTTCTGGTTGCCCTTTTTGAATGACGAACACAGACTACCGCCGCCTGCTGGTGTGGAGAGTTATTTCATCTCACGCAGTCTCAAAACTGACGTGCTAGTTGGCCGTTGGCTTTAGTCTTAGCGGTGTGTTCGAGTGCAACTTTTTGGCCAAGAGAAAGGCGACGTGAGGCGACGCAGCTGGTGGCTTTCGTCGCCGCTAGTTCTTTGATGTCGGCTTGGTGTGTCCCCAGCTTTAATCTCAGGATACGGTTGTTTCAGGGGTTATATTTCCTAATTAAATAATGAACCTCACAACTTTTTATGGGGTCTTCAATTTATAGCAAATGTTGATTTTCCCTTTTTGTTTCCTAGCTGAGTTTTTAAAGAATGCAGCAATTTTATATTTTGTATATTTTCATATATGGACAAGTAATTTTGAATAAAGTTGCATCAGAAGTTGCTCCGGGACCAACGGCAACTCTGATGGATCAATTATGAAAGAAAAAGTTTTGTCTATAGAGCCGCTGCGATGTCTGAATGCTTTTAAGAATAAGTTACCACCGACCGACTGCTCAGCCAGCAGATCATGAATGAAAGGAAAGCTCCTATTTGAAGTGAAAAAAGAAATGTGGGAGAGCTTTATTCATTTTGGTGGGTTTCAGTGGAGCTGACAGTGACACTTTCCTTTGTTCTGTCATTCCTCCTCCTCTTTCTTTCTTTCTCTATCTGATCACTGGTGCAGGAAGTGTACAGCGAAATTGAAACACTGACAAAAGACAGAGAGATTTAAGATGAGTTTCCTCCTATATATATGTGTGTGTGTGTGTGTGTGTGTCAGAGGTGAAGAGTGGCTTATTTGCTACACCTCCTCCTCTTCCTCCTCCTCTTTCTCCCTCTACTGTATGTGACAGATGGGAGTGTTACCTGCAATAAATAGCTGCATTTTCTTAGCAGGAAATGTGCCAAGATGGAGTTTTTATGTGGGCGCCATCGCTTTCTTTTACAGAGCTCAACTACTTTACACACAGACACACACACACACACACACACACACACACACACACACACTGCAGATAAATAAGTAGATTAAGATATTTTTCCAGTTAAATTTCAATTTTAAACAATTAGTTTCTATTGCTATATTTCTCATGAGCAGTTTTTTGTGATAACATCCGTTTGATTTATATACATGTTTTATTCATAAGCAATATTATTGTATATACGTCACCATATAATCTCAAATAAAAGCCGGGTCTCAAATACAGGGTGGATAAATTCCTACTATCTGTCATATAATTTGTATGCCAACTAAGCAAAATGTTCATTTCCATCGCTTTCATTTTAATAAACTCAATATAATCATGCTATTTGTACTGTTATGCTACTGTATTTTATAGTAACTTACACATGCCGCAAGATAGCAATAGCTACATTTGAAGTGCCATAAAGGAAGTGTTCAAGCCACTGAATTTTTCTCAACTGGGTCCTGCAAATGTTTCACAATAAAAGCCTTGTTAGGAAATTAAGGGATCCTGTCCACTGGCGGCGCCATGGCAACCATCATTCATTTTATTATTTAACACCTGTTCTTTTGTGAAAAAGGCCAATATCATGCAGTAAAAAGTAGGGCTCTCAATCGATTAAAATATTTAATCGCGATTAATCACATTTTTTTTGTTCAAAATGTACCTTAAAGGGAGATTTGTCAAGTATTTAATATTCTTACCAACATGGGAGTGAACAAATATGCTACTTTATGCAAATGTATGTATATATTTATTATTGGAAAACAATTAACAACACATAACAATGACAAATATTGTCCAGAAACCCTCACAGGTACTGCATTTATCATAAAAAATATGCTCAAATCATAACATGGCAAACTGCAGCCCAACAGGCAACAACAGCTGTCAGTGTGTCAGTGTGCTGACTTGACTATGACTTGCCCCCAAACTGCATGGGATTTGCAGCGTTATTTAACCTCCTTTGCGACACGCTAGTATAACATGGTTGGTACCAATGGATTCTTTAGGTTTTCTAGTTTCATATGATACTAGTATCTTCACTCTAGCTTTAAAACTGAGCCCGGTACAACCTTAAAATCACGAGTTGCGTTAATGCGTTAAAGAAATTAGTGCCGTTAAAACAAATTTGCGTTAATATCGTGTTAACTTTGAAAGCCCTAGTAAAAACACGTTTCCTGACCGCCTTAATCTCAGTTTTTGTGATTTATTTGAGATTTCTTTAAACCATTGATACACGTGTCCAGAAACCTCATGCACGCAGCAATCTTATCTACACACCTGCGTGCTCTCTGCCTCAGGTGTGAAAAGAGCCGATCTGCTCTTCAGAGACTTTCAAATTGGCACAAGTTGAGTGCTTAATGGAAACATTGACACTGTCAGGAGCTATAATGTACAGCGTGTGTGTGTGTGTGTGTGTGTGTGCGTCGGTGCCTATTGAGGAGTCGAGGGCTCTTTGTGGGCCAGAAAAAAAGGTAAATGTCACCTTCCCTTTGGGGTTGCTGCTCTCAGACTGTCGTTGCACTGAAGAGGGAGAGCTGACAGTGTAAAGGTTGAAAAGGTAAGTCTGTTCTCTTTGTCTCTCTTTATCTCTTCACCTCTTATTCCATCTTCCTCTTGTATGTCACCGACCCTCTAGTCACTTGACCTTCTTGGCAAATTCACAACATCTTTAAAACATTTTGAAGAATGGATTCACTTCCTCTAAACCATTAAACCTGCCAGGGATTGTATGAATGTTTACACGCATGACGAGAGGCAGCTACTGGGTATGAGGTCTTTTTTTTTTTAAGGTGAAGGTGTTTATATGCACCAGAGAGTCACATCAATGAGTGAACAACTGAACAGAATATTTCTGTCCACCTGTGGGGCCTCGGCTGCAGATAAAGCAGTCCGCCCACAGAGCTACCACCAGCAGTTATACTCTTTGATTATGTAATGTTTACTTCTACAGGGAGAAATAATCATAGTAGTTCACCCATAAAGCTTGAGCATGCACGGAAAAATGAAAAATAAAGTGGTAACAGATTTTTCCGTGACAGATGAACCGTCGTAACATTGGACTGAGACAGAAGTCTGTGGACAAGAATCAGTATTGTTCATGTTGTGTTTAAGAAAGGTTATCAATTCTCCCTATCTGGTAATATTAGTGTCAATCTGACAGTTTCCAAACTAATAACACTTATTTTTCAGGTGTTCAATGTCTCACTAAATTTCTTTTGGTGTCTCTTTGTCTCTTTTTGTTTTAGTCGTTTGTCTCTCTCACTCTCTCAATCATGAGAATAGCACCCACGCTGGGTAGAAAGCAATTACAATGTGTGCAGATCATTTCATTTACACTTGATCCACACACACAAACACACACACACATATATATATATAAACACACACACAGGCCAGATTGTTTCAGTGGTGTTGATTTGTTTTTCTTATTTTAGAATTCAGCTTCCTGCCCTCCTGATCCAGATCTCATTTCCTGACACTTGGCCCGCCGGGACCTCTGTGTACTCATGTCCGTTTGTGTGTTTGTACATATAGCGATGCACAGAGGTTTCATTCCAGACAGACGAGGTGTTTATCCGACTTCAGCACAAAACTCAAAGAAATATATTTTCATTGAAAACTCACTTAAAGCTAAATTTATATTCCGATGTATTGTATAATTTAGTATTTGTGCTTGGTTGCACACTATAAGAGCATACCATAATAGATGTAAAGGCGAATAGCATGATATTTTTTCTTATTTTCTTTCTACGCACCGCAGCTCTAGTGTTCACAGATCTACAGGAAGTCTAACTCGGCCTTGTGAGAGATGAAGCGGTGCAGAAATGGCAGAAGACGTCTCTCCGGACGGATAATTCGCTGCTATATATATATCATCATTTTGCTCTGTATTCTCTTATAATTCAATTACTGCTACATGAAAGTAAAGAACAATTTTCCCAAAGCATCAATGTAAAATATTATCATTTTGGCATGACAATCTGTTATCAGTACAGTGGGAGAGCTCTGAGTTGTGTAATTAGTTTATGTATCTCACACTCACAAGTATTTTAACCATCATACACAGGCTGAAGGTATTCAAGCAAATGACATTGACAATGTTGTTTACATGCACAAAATATTCTGTTTTTTGCCCTTATTTCGAAAAAGACAACATTCCTACTGAGCTGTGTACATGGCTAATGAAAATGAATATTCCACTAATATTCCCGTTTACATGCAGCTGTGCATACTCCAATTAGTGTGCATGTAAACAGTGTGCACGTCATAAAGTGCAAAAACAAAGCCAAATACGTACAACAGAACAACAAAGAGACATGAACCTGTTGTTATACGTCGTTCTTGTACAAGTCAGAATACTTATGCAAAAAAGATCCACTGCCAACTGAACTGCCACTCCTGTTGTTAAGGTCTGGTTAGTGTCAGCACCAGAGAACACAATATAAACCAGATCATGGCCCCTGATCTGACGGACTGGGAATGAAAATGAGCGTTGGGCATGACAACTCGTTTTATCATGTATTGTGTCATAGTGGAAGACAAATGACTTTGTTCAGGACTCTCTTGTCTAATTTCACTTTGTGACACTTTGGACAACATGGTTGTTGACTTTCCCAGAAGATCCCAGAAGTCAGTCTTTGATCCGTCCTGCTCGATTACATTTACTGTACGTACATCACGGAGGTCGTGAAAAACAACAAGCTATGATTGGTTGGGGTTCAAGTGGACGAGTCATAGCAAGAATTCAAGGTCACAACATATATGTAGACTGATCGCTGCAGAACTACATGCTTAAGTTAAGGGGCCTGAATTGGACCAAAAAAGGTGCCAGTACCCTAATTCAACAGCTGCTTGACATGATCATCATATATTTATATGTATCTTGATAATTTATCCCACTTCAAATGTATTTTTGTATGCATTTCATTGCATACATTATTGGCCACAGTTTGTACATAAATGTATATTTGATTAATAAAACCTTTTTGTGTAGCTATTGATACAAATCAAAAATTGTACAAACATAATATTCTATATATGCTACAATAAAACCAACCTAAAATATGATATCTGGGTCTTGGTATGGCGTACAGATTAAATTGGATGATGAGAAGGATGTTTTCTCAGCATTAAGCTAGCTATGCGTTTACACAGAGACGCCGTTACATGGTAGTTTCGGGGAGCACCTAGACTCACCAGGATGTAAAAGTACACAATGAGAAGTACTGTAGGGGTACTCATGTGGACACAAATCAGAAGTGGGCCGGTACTCACTAGTACTGAGTATCAGCTCATTTCAGGCACTGAAGATAAACAGATAAACAGCTACTGGTAGGAAATTGAACATGACCTCTGGTCTCTCCTGTCAAATAAGATTTATACACTACTATTTGTTTTGAGAGCTGTGGTTTGGAGGAGACGGTCAGGATGGAGCGACGGCATCAGCGGTCTCTGTGACTTCAGACTGTATCTCAGACTAATCATCTTCATCGTCATTAGACCTGCTTGGTTTCAGAAAACACTTGTTTGGCCATACTTAAGGAGACAGCGTTGAAGGCCTCATCTCTAAAGATGTGGTCAGACCAGGGATGGAGAGAGTACTACAATATTTTTCACAAGTAAAAGTACAACTACTTTAAAGACATTTTACTCAAGTTCAAGTAAAATTACTTGTGTAAAAATGCTCTCAGATAGAAGTAGTTAAGCAGTTAAACTTTAGGCTACTGACAATACTGCATTACATTTTTAAAGAGAGAAAGGTTATATGATAGACCTAAACTATTGAAATACAGAACATATTTAGGCTACAAAATAAAGTGCATAAACATGTCAACATATACACATCACACCACAGAGCCCTTCTGTCCAAAACAACACCATATTCATTTTCTACAGACAGCACATCTGCAGCCTGCAGCCTAAATACTACTGATTATCAATTACACAACCAGAAAAAAATGACTAATTATAAATAAAAAGATCTGTGGACGACACAGCAGATGGAACAATATCACTTATCATGCAAACATAACTTCCAGGTTGCATATAAAAGTTCTCTATAACAGGTCTGGTTGTTCTGTGGTTCAGGTGAGTCAACCTGCACGTGATTTCAACCAGCTTCACGCAAGAGCTCCTGTCATTAACCACCAGCTGCTGCTGTCAACCCCCAAACAGGTCCATGAAATGTTTGCTGAGGCTTTATTAAAGATACAGAAATTAAACAACCTGCCAACCAACAGTGGAATTAAACATCAGCAAAGCAACAACACTAACATGTATAAACAATATAAACTCCACAATATGTGCAATATTGTTGTACTCACCTGGGAGTCTGGTGAGTCTGGCACACCTGAACCTGCTCTCTTCATCTTCTCTCTCAAAGCAGAACCAGTCCTCTTTGGTCCCACTGATGAAGGTAGAAGTCCCAGCTGGAGGATCACTAGGAGCATGTTAGCAGCCTGTTAGCCAAACTCAGCTGCATCATCATCATGGGTGTGTTGGATTTGGGTCACGAGTGCTGCCTGGGTGGGTGGGGCTTTCAATTAGTGATTATTAAAGGCAAGATGCAACCATTTTAACCAATGCACAGGTACAATGATACTAACTAGGGCTGAATAATTCATCTAAGTTTTATCGATCAACTGGGGCAAGATTTATTTAAGGCAAAATGTGTCTAAATAATATTTTTTAAATTAAATATTCAGTTTCAGATGTTTTTATTGTGAAGCATAATTTTCCAAGATAGCAAAACATAGTATTGCCAAACTTCTTTTACATATAAACAAACATAATGTCAAAAGACACAAGGAGAACAAAAAAAAATACATAATACAAAAAGATAATAATAATAATGTTTATATATATATATATATATATATATATATAATAAAACAATAATTGGAATAATACATAATTAAAAAAAGAAACATAATGTCAAAAGACAAGAGGAACACTTCAAATAAAATAAATAAATACATAATACAAAAAATTATATATATAATAAATAATAAAAACAATAATTGTAATAATACATAATAATAAAAAATAATAATAAATCACAATTTTCAAATCGCAGTAGGCGCTTGTTTAAGTCGAAATGTGTGTCAAACTACCGTTTTAAATTAAATATTCATTTTCAAATGTTTTTATTGTGAAGCATATTTTCCAAGATTGCAAAACATAGTATTGCCATGCTTCTTTTCCATATAAACATATAAAGAAACACAATGTCAAAAGACACAAGAGGAACACTCTTCAAAATTAAATAAATAAATTAAAAAAATATACAATAAAAATAAATAAATAATAAAACAATAGTAATAATTGTAATAATACATTATAATTAAAAATAATAATAAATCACAATTTATTCACAACGTCAACCACCATCGTTTCCTAACCCTAACCAAGTGGTTATGTTGCCTAAACCTAACTTCCTGTGAAAACTGAATTTTATTTTGAAAGTACACTGTTCATGTAACGAGCGTTTGGGGTGAGAATGTGTTGCACTGCTAAATGCCGCCAGATCCTACAAACTGTTCCTTTAAGACTCTTTGCACGACAGTCACAAGATGTCTTTTGTCAGACGGCCATTTTTAGCATTTGATCAAATTATCAATGCTCATCGTTTGTGTCTGGTGAGGTCTGCACATCTCCTGTCGCTGCATTCAAAATCCATCCTCCCATCTCGCTTCCTCCACCTCCTTCCCCACTTTTCACTTCCTTCATAATAGGATTCATAGATCCAGACACATGTCCTATTCAATTCAGACAATGGGGGACTCTCAACACCCACCAGGAGGAAATAAGGACTCTGAAGCAAATAGGACTTTCTGACTCCCTGTCAGCGTGTCACACACACACACACACACACACACACACACACACACACACACACACACACATACACACACACGAGGCCCAGTACCCTATGATATCATCACGGGTGACTGCCCGACATGACAAATGTGAGGAGACAGGCTATAATGAGAAACAGTGTTGGAAGAGGGGGAAAAGATGGACGACTGAATGTGTGTTTGTGTGAAAAAGAGGAAGTAAAAGAGAGAGAGAGAGAGAAAAAAAAGAAATTACAGGATGAGAAAGTCCCTTACAAATTCTAGCAACAGGCTCCACCTAATGACTTTCTCTTCCCCTCATCTTCTCCCCATGTGCTCATCTCAACCCTGTAACTCGCCAGAACTAATATAGACGACTCAGAAAGAAGGTGAGGAGTATTTCTGGGCCTCCTGACTTCCAATTATAAGTCCATTTGGTCACGGATATTTGGGGAGCGAGAGCGGAGAGAGGAAGAGAGAGAGAGAGAGAGATTTGAATATTTGGATATTCTGTGACTTCTCTCCATCATCGCTCTCGCCCGCCGATCAATTCCCCCCGTTCCTCAACCTTGGAAACTCTTCAGGGTCACGCCAAATCAATGAGTGCTCTCTCATGAGAAAAACTGAATAATTATCCAAACTCTATGAATCAGAAAGATTGGTCATGATTTATTCATGTGTTTCTTATTTTATTGAGGCGGCGCTGCATAATAGAGCCGTGACGAATAAGATGGATGCTGACGGCTTAAAAAAAAATAAATAAAGAGAGAGAGAGCGTGAGAGATGAAAGGAAAGGAGAGGCCGGCTGTCAGGATTGATTGAGTCAAATGGACGGATGGAGAGACGAGATGGATGTAAGGATGTTACAGTCTCCCTCTGTACTGCTGACATATATGATGGAAACTACTTCATTTATAACCTCCTTTCTTCTTTTTCTCAGCTTAACGTCAAACATATACTGTACATGTTTAGACTTAATCTGTTAACTGGAAACATATGATAACTTTATATTTTCATTACAACCCCAAAAAGTGCAAGAATCGTACAGTAAAAGTACATCAACTTCCTCAAATATGCTGATAGACTAAACAGCAGACAGAGCAAAGTCAGGCAGAGAAACCAATACCTATATGAAGAGTAAATATACTCTAATTTTAGCAGTCTTGAAGAAAGTTACTCCCAGACGTCAAAATGCACACACATGCATCTTCATGTCATGTTTTGTTGTCAGTTGATGCAGCATATCTCTAAAGCGTCAGTCACACAGGTTTCATTAAACTGAATCAACAAACTGAACATTGATATTGAGGGATTCTGTAATAAACAATAAAATAAAAAAGTCTTTTATTTTGAAGTGTACTGGGGTTGAATATTGTCTAACAATTAGATGAATAGCTTTATTTATTTGTCCCCAGAGGGATATTTGTTTCCACAGCCAGTACTCAATCTTGGACATTCACTACTACATTCATTCATTATTACTATTACTTCCCTGGATTTCTCACCATAACTGATCTTAGATTTTTACAAACAGAACTGCAGATTATTAATCAGAAAACTGGTTTCACTCACTCACAGAGCACGGTTTTGCACTCTGCGGCTCACGTTACCGCAGTTTCACAAGCGTGTCGGAGAACTACAGTGACCTTTAGGTAACGTAAAAACGTGAAAGGCTCTCTCTAGAGCCAGTGTTTGGTTTGTCCGTTCTGGGCTACTGCATGGCGGAGCAACACGGTGGACTCGTGAAGAGTACCCGCTCCCTATGTAGATATGAAGGGCTCATTATAAGCTAACGAAAACACAACGTTACTTAGTTTCAGGTGATTGACACTAATGAAAACATAGTTATCGATGTTATATATTATATAATAGATCCCCCAAAATGTTACACACTATTCCTTTACCCAACAGTAAAACAAAACTACTGATCATTTGTCAGAGACAGTTTTCACTTCTTTACATCACTTAAAATCCTTCTACTCTCCTCTTGTCAGATTTATTTTTTTTATGTGTTTTTGTGCTGCCTGACTTCCTCTGCCATCAGCAGGAACAGGGATCCGTGTTCACTGTCCAATAAGTACAAACGGGGGGGGAAGTGAAGCGCCATAGTTTCCTCCTGAGGGAACCCGTGGATGATCACACCCAATGACTAACGCTGACCCTGTATTGATCACAGTGGAGAACGAGGCCCTTTAACGCGCTCTTACAGAGAGGAGGACTTTGTGTGCAACATATTATCATGGTCTGGACTCCCTGTTGACAGCTCTTCACAGACAGGAGGCCTTTTCTCTGAGCTTCACTGACTCACATCGTATTCAGAGGGCTCAGAGGCAGACAAAACAACAATAAGAGAAGAATGAATATGCAGCAGTCACAGCTGTTTGTGCTCCTCTTGTGCACATTTACTGGCTTATTATAGCCCAAACACAAATGCAAAAGAGTGACTTACCTGCTAAGAGAGTGTGCTGCCCTTAAGGGAAACCTTAAGGGACCACCTCTCGCAAGCTGTCTTGGACCGGTTGTTTTGGTCCGCACCGGAGTACTGTGTTCACAACTGTGCAAAGGAACCGCACCAGAGTTTGATTAAAACAGACTAAATATTGGCTTTGTGAAAGCACCCTAGAGACCAATGACACCTTTCAAGAAATATGTTTTTTCTGCAAACTTTACATGCAAAAGCCACATTAAGTACATTAAAACAAGCCATCACAAGAATATCGTATCCGTATTAAGTTGTAGATGTATTTTTATCGCCTTAACTGCCAGCAAGAACCATCAAACAAGCAAAGACACAGACCAACTATTTGGTGATGATTTATGCACAAAGGCTCATTTAATATTCATCAGGAACACATTTCTCACAGCTACCGCGGTGTTACTACTGGTCTCAAGAGTACTCTTAACTCTTAAACACTATTGTTATAGATCTGATAATATGCATTATGATCTCTCTCTCTCTCTCTCTCTCTCTCTCTCTCTTACACACACACACACACACACACACACACACACACACACACACTACAGGCTGCAGGGACCATAATAATGCATCATAAGAGCAAAAGCAGAATTCCCTAAAGCAAACTGAAATAAAAGCCATTGTAGCTCACACTAAATCATCGGTTGGTGCTGGTGTTTTGCCAGACTGTGTAGAAAAAGAGAGAATACACAATGAGAAGAAAAGGGAATGAAGGTGTTCGGAAAAAGAGTTCACTCGTTATGGACAATGGTCCATTCTGGTCTCGTACACGCACACATTTGAATGAAAGCCAGTGTTCGTACAAATGGAGTCGCTTTATTTTGACAGGCCACTGTTAAAACTCGATAGGAGCAAATATTCAACGAGCTCACTGAGAGTTGTTTGAACATGAAGTTAGTGAGGGGGGGATTAGCAGACAGAAATTTAAACTATCTCTAGATTTAATATGTTGTAGACAGTCAACTATTCTGGCCGAAGGTTGTGTTCAAGGATAGATAAATAAAAGAACTTCCAAGGCCAGGATTAGAGTTACACTAACATAAACAAGCATTTAGAACTACAGTACAGCGTCTCACAAAGTGATAGACAAACCGAAGATGATGAAATGTATTGATTGGTATTTGAGATTATGGCTGCAGCTAATGCTTATTTTCATTGTAGATAAATCTATCTATTCAACATGTTCTCATCCCAACTCGTCACATACGGCCGCTTTGTCACGTCCCTGGCGTCACTTTAGGTTTACGAAACAAAACCACTATAGTTAGGTTATTGTTAGGTCTATCTAACAAAATATAACCTGAAATTATGAAAAATAAAGCATTGTTTATTAATAAAACATCATGCAACCGTTTGGGAAACAACGTATGCCTGCGTACCTCCGGCTGAATATTTGATCAAATCAGCCGACACGTCTGTAGTTTTGTCTGTTGCATTATTTTCATTATGTAAAGATGTTACATGAAAGAAACGCAGCTCTTCATGGCTCTGTTGAGAACTTAGTTTGGAGACACATGTCACATCAAAAGAGGGAAAAGCTGTGATAACCTTCAGATGATGAAGAGATTGCAGTTATTGGTTGTGAGAGAGGGAACAACCTGAAAAGAAAAGAAAGGGGATTAGACGAAGGAACGGCGTACAGGGAGAACTAGAAAATAAGATCAGGTGATTATAATTATTGTGTCTGAGAGGAGGGAGGAGAAGAAAGGTGAGAGGGAGAAAAATCAATGAAAGATAGATGAAGGGAAAGACAAATGAAGAGTGACAGAAGGGATGAGGGGAAGATGGTTGATTGGCTCCTATAGGGTCATGGGAACAACCATCCATACCGTACATGAAAGGGATGTGTGTGCGTATATATACAATCTAGGGCAGGTTTATGAAATCTACTCATAACTGTCTGAAATTGATGCAATTGTTTAACTTTTATTTATCAGGGTAAACTTTGATGTAGTCTGACCATTATTACAAGATGTTGAAAATAAAACTATTCAAGAGATGGTTAGCAATTGTTCCGCTTGCTCGAAAAATAGGATCATCCAGTCTAAGATAACTGCCTATGTACAGTAATGGCTGTTTCTAAGGTTGTTTTCACACTGATGTAAAGCACACGTTGAGACATGTTCAACACCTCTGGACAACAAAAATACATCCGACAGTACATATGACGCAGATAACACCATGTTCTTGCCATGATTGAAACTGAAAAGGTTGAGAAAGAACGTTCAAACAAGCCTCTTGTGTAACAAAAGAAAAGGGAAGAAAACCCACTCACCTATTATTGCAGACGTTCAATTTCTTGCAGCACAGCTTCAGCTTGGCTGTATGTTCCAATGGCAGTGTTCTGGATGGGAAGCCAGTGAAGGATTGTGACCTTGTCTCGGCACTAAGAAACTCCTACTGGTTGAATATTGGCAGAAAACATCGATGAGCAGCAGGTTAAATTACGGAATACACACTGATCTAAACCTACCTTATAACACTAAGTTGTAACCAAGTTGTACTTTAATCAACCTGATCTCATGGGAAGGCGTATAAATAGCTCGACATTTCCGCATCACGATAACGCATTTTAAGCTTTTCGCGTGTCATTTATACGCCATGGGCTTAAAGTTGTGAAACAGCTTTTTGCATGTCATTTAACACAATGTTGTCAACGTGAAACGGTCGTGGTTATGTTTACAAAACAACAAAACTACGGTAAAGGCTGCAGTTAGGTTTAGGAAAACCATCAAACTACATAAACAAAGTAAAATACAAACTGTATCTATACATCATAACATAAGTACAGAAAACTTCAAAATAACTCAACAACACTTTGGGATACGAACACCAGTCTCCTGGTTGAGAGTTCCCATTTTTTCGTTTGAGCATGTAAACATCATATCCCGATTTCAGAATCAGATAAGCCCTTATCCCGTTTATAAGAAACCCAAATATGCTAGCTGGAGTACTCCAAAAGAAACCTGGATACTGTTGCATTTACACACTTTCTCCCGGTTTCTGAGTGCCGCCGACTTCCTGCGCAGACGCGGCTTCAGCCAAGTGTTGTAACAGAAGCACAAACAACTGCGGCAGTGAAAGTGTTTCACTTTTGGAGCAATGAAGTAACAGAGTTTTGTCTTTCGGTAATGAAAGAGGCTGCGTATCAATTTCGACCTTGGAGGCAAAACAAAGTCCTCTGTCCCGACTGATGGCGGTTCCCCCCCAAGTTTACACCGTTAGCTCTTTTAGCACTTTAGCCATTGTTTGCACTGTTTTTTACTTTTACGCTTGTGGATTCAATGTATATTTATTAGATTAGTGTTGTGCTTTTTATGAGGAGATAATGTTGATCTTTCACTGGTGATACTTTGTTCCTTTCTATCAAGAAAAATCCAGTTTCCTTTTTACTCCACTAACACCAACACCTTTGGTCTAACTCGTGTTTATGGTATCATTTGTTGTCCTACTGTTTTCACAGTTTCCCAATTTCTTCTCTTTCAAAGGCGAGCTCCTATCTTCAACCTTTATTGGAAATGTGTTTAGCTAGCTGCATAGTGTGCAGCTACACGCATAGTGAGGGCAGACGAGTCGGCGACAACAACAAAACCCTGGTAAAATAGACCACGGCAAAGAAAGGATTCGAAGAACAGGACATTTTGTTAACATAAATAAAAGATACCAAACAAAGTAAAGAAGGAAGCAAGAAATGCTGTTGAGACCTGGCCTCTCTTGTCTCATAACATAACATCTCTTTATTTTATTTTTTATTTGCTGCATACAGACAGGAACTGCTGCTGAAAATCTACAATAGTATACAAGAGGCGTATTGCCTCTGGGTGTTTTGGGGTAGCAGCTGTCACGTGGCGCCGACCCAGAAGCTACAGTTCGTCCCTTTTGTCCACAACGTGTCTTTACTGTACATACATAACCCCAGAGAGTCCGTCCTTTGACTCTATGAATACAATCTATAACCCATGAATCTCTTAACCTTTATACTGTATACTCCTCTACTGCCAACAGTCCACCTTCCACAACAATCATAGATCTTAGATTTTCTTTTTTTTTTATTCAAACACATTATGTTTTTCAGGTCCTTTTACACTTGTCTTGTTCAAACCATGCAACACATACTGTATGTCTGTGGTCAAGACTGTTTTGAATGTGTCCAAGTCTTTGTTGCACGTGTATCCATGCATTCATATTTAGGTGTATTGTCACAGATGGCGGGTATGCACAGTCACTCGCTGTTATCCACCCTGCATTTAGAATCTGTTGTTTTTTTTACGCAGTTAAATGCCTTATGCGTACCTTAGTGTTTTATCATTTTTATGTCCATGTGTGAGTTTTCCTTTACAGCCTCACAAATGTTCACATTCAGCGTGTGTATTCTTGTCACGGCCTCTCGAACACACACACACACAATGATTTGGTGTGTATCCTTGTGCACTCACAGCCTCTCAATGTCCCTGTATTTCTTCCTCAGGATGGAAACCTGGTCCCTGAACAACACCGGGTCCAGCCTCATCTGGGAGTGCACCAGCGGCATGAAACCCAGCCAGTGACTAAAGGCGTTCATGCAGGTCTGTCGCTGGGCGAAGTGGTCAGGGTCGGCCCACCGAGATGACTTGGAGCCCTTGGTTTAGACAAACAGAGAGAGGGGAGGATACATGTATAAGAACTAAGGAATCAACCAACACAGCTCTGTAGCGGCTGATAATGTAATAATACTGTGTAACAAATAACTGCAATAACAGAAATTAAATGTTCTAATATTATTTAACTGACCATTTCAAAAATATATTATGTAAAACCCAGCTGAAAGAAATCTTACAGTAAAAAGGCAAACTCTTATTTACAGTGCAGCATGTGAAAAATTTAAATAAGGAATACGTAAACACCTGATAAAGGCCCGGTCACACCAGAAAGTGGCCCAGCAAAAATACTCTGCACCTCTTTGTGAAATATTTGGTTTGAGAAGCTTGTTGATTACTAACGGGATTGGGCTGCATTCACACCAGATCAGGCGTTGCAGCAATTCGCCGCAGGGTTGTGCGATGGTGTGGGAGAGTCACTTTAATGGCCCACTGACTGCATTGATTAATGTCTTCTGTTTCCTATGGCTGGGTTGTACATCTCTGGATCGCCGGTTACGTGATTGGCAACCGCAGCGTGACGTCGGGTTGCGTTTCTCCAAAAGTCCCTGATTCAAAATGAATAGGAGGACTTGCGTTTTCGCAGCACCGCCGGATCTGTTGTGAATGCAGCCTTAGTTGGTGAACTGTTAAATTTGAGGCTCCAGGAAGAGCGCTGAGCTTTGAAGCAAATTTTACATAGTCGCCAAACGGTGGAATGACAACTTCCGGGTCCGTCACGTGATACCATTGGGCCCAAAAGGACTTACATTGGTCTTTTAAGTAAAATAAACTTCCCAGTACGAACACAAATAGCCCTTATTTAAATCATTAGGTCCTAAAAGTTGTAAAATGCACTATGAGCTAAATCCAGAGTTATTTTCCTTCTTCCGTTCATGTGAATGAGATCCAGTCTGAGGCTGGACCGAGGACTGGGAGGCGGAGTTAAAGGAAACGCCACTGCGCCTGCTCTATGGGCCCAATGGATATGGAAGATCGCTGGATGATCCGGGTGATTTTATACACAGAAGTCAAGCTTTTTTTGCTTCATGCGCCACTGAGCAACGTTTATAGGAATGAATGGGAGCCCGCCTCCGACGCTGTATCCAGTTCTCTTTATACATCCATGGTTAAATCCCCCCCTGGCATTTTGTTTGCTGGATTGTACTTCCTCCTTCCTCGTTGCCTCCTCCATTTTGGACAAGGTCAATATGGCTTGCTATTGGTCGACAGCGCAAATTTGCAAGTTCACAAAAGTTGAACTCCACATGGAAAACTTTTACTTTGTCCATTAATCGAAGGGTTGGTGGTTTGATCCGTGGCTCCTCCCGTCTCTCATGGCAGGTCCCTGGCCATCAATATGTGAGTGTGTGTGGGTGAACCATTTCACCACTCACAATGAGCTCAAAAAGAATAAGTAGAGCTACATGTGTAGGTGTTACTGAGTAGAGGTAGAACCGCTGGTTATCTGACTCTTCTGTGCATTTGTTATGAGACCTCCCATCCTCTCTTACTTGGTTACTTCAGGCCGTCGGTTGTTTTTGTTGATGATTTTGCCTAAATGAGAGGATGTTGGTGGGGTTTCACTTTGGACTTTACACGTTTATACATCACAAGCCAGGAGGTGGGGGGTGGCATCCAGCGGTGCTATAATGCATCTGAGGCTGGCTTTCATTTCCTCTCTGTGGTCGTTGTTTAGAGGTGTGTGTCTCCTTGGCAACAAGGTTAGACGTCTAAATGATTGAATGACAAATTCAAAATTTTTCTCCCTAGAAAGAAATATTTGAAAACAGCTATTTTGAAAGACCTTATCCCATAAAATAATATGACGCCATATTGCACATGAGCACATAAGGATTAGCGGCGTGCCGTCTTATTCGCCAGCATCACGAGCAGAGACGGGGAATGTTGATGGTTCAGGGTCGTACAGGAGCGCCTCCATGCTGGTGAAGCCGCTCCTTATCGCGGACAGCTTGTCATGACGTGGCAGGAGGTGTAGCTCATAGTAACACATACTGTATCTCCCGCTATTTGTTTTCACCACCTGCTCCTCCGAGGAATCCAGGTTCATCATGCTGACAGAGCTGGTCGACCTGGCCAGCTGTTTCACTCTGTGGGAATCCCCCGAGTCGTTGTTGACACTTCAGCAAACAGCAGCACAGAAAGTCAAACTGGTAGAAAACATAAAATGGTGTCTTTCACATATTGTTAGGAAGGACAGCCTGCTTTGCCACTTTTTGGCTGCAACTAGCAGGTTGTGTAACTCACTCTGCCAGTACAGCCATAGTGCACATTACCTGGGAGTTTTACAGAGTCAAAAATGATATAGTTGTTTTAGAGGCTCTTGCTGTTGGTTGCTGGTTATTATCCTCCTGTTTCTAAAAAGGAGGACAGAGAGTCCTGGTATATCTAATGCATCGGCCCATGAGTGTAGTCCTTTATCCAGGATCCATCTGCGTCCTTGTGAGCCGGTCCCCCAATCTGGACGGGCCTGATGTTAAAGGGATAGTTTGGGTGTTTTGAAGTGGGGTTATGTGAGGTACTTATCCATAGTCAGTGTATTACCTACAGTAGATGACAGTCGGCACGCCCCCAGTTTGGAGGAGACAGGAGTACCAGCATGGAACCAAAACAATGTACTGCTGTGGATGGGGGCAGCAGCAAAACGCATTTTAGAAAATAATAATCAGTTGAAGTGTACGCTATATTTACAATATTTTTGCCGGTTTACCTTGCCATGAGATGGCTGTAAAGTCTATCTTTCTGACAGAGAACTGAGGCTGTTATCTATGCTCTCGCCAAAGCAACCAGACTCCATTGAAAAAAACAGTAATTTTACCTCGCAGGTCTACCGCTGCCTGGATTGGTTAGTTTGTTTGTGTTATTGTGTGCCTTTGGTTAGTTCGGATTCACCAAAGTCAAACAATAACGCAAACAAACTAACCAATCGAGGCAGCAGTAGACCAGCAACCCCCCGTGTTCAGTGAGGTAAAATTAAAGGTTTTTTCAATGGAGTCTGGTGGCTTTGGTGAGATAATAGATGGATACAACAGGTTCAGTTCCCTGTTGGAAAGAGCTGTCTGAGGGCAAGGTAAAGCGGTGAAAATATTCTAAATACAGCATACACTTAAACTGATATTGATCTTTTAAAGGTGAGCCTTTCTTTTGGGTGTCTAAAATATGTTTTGCTGCCAGTCCCGTCCACAGCAGTACATTGCTTTGCTCCAGTGCTGTAACTCCTGTGTCTGTCTCTCCAATCTGGAGGGGTGCCAACCGCCATCTACTGTAGGTAATACACTGACTATGGATAAGTACCTCATACAACCCCACTTCAAAACACCCAAACTATCCCTTTAAGACTCCAGTAAGTTCCAGTTCCAGTAGGTCACTGAGATATTAGATTATTCACTACAGTTATTGGAACTATGCAGTTGTGCGTTGTTTCCCCCGTCAGTAGTCTAAGTCTGTGTCCACAGCTGGTTATCTGAGATGGACAATAGGAAGAGAGGGGTGGGCCCCCAAGTGGCTGCTGGGAGATGAGTTGGAGAGGGGGCAGTGGAGGGCAGCAGACCCCTTTGATAAGCTGTGGCATGGGGGCGTGGAGCTGGAGCAGATTCATCCTGTGTGCTGCAGGAGGGTGGCAGCCGGGGGTGCCGGGGGTCAGGTACAATAATGAAACTACAAAAAAAATCGAGTCAAAGAAATTGTTTGGCACTTCGAAACATGAAACATCTCTACACTCGGAATATAAAATGAACAAATCAGCCAAAAAAGATCTAATAGTCTGAAACTTCATCAAATCTGGTGGTCTAAGTTTCCTAGAAGATATTACTCCACTTTGCTTCAAGCAAAGTCACAAATGAGGGCCGAGAGAGGAACAGAGAGACACTCAAAAAGGAAGAAAAAAAGAGGGCGAGGGAAGGAAGCAGGAAGTAAATCTAGGTTCGCCGTGCTGCCTTCACAATTAAGACATTAATCACTGAGTCCATACTGCCGAGTCATCGTCCTGCCTGTGGTCAGGCCATCAATCAGAAGCTGACATAGGGCTGGCCACACCAAGCACACACACACACACACTTTCACACAACATGCACATATATGGATCTACCAAAGAGAAGGTCAGGGCCATATGTAGCCTGAAGCTTCTCCACTATTCATTCAACACAACAAGGTGAATCGCTTTTCATCTTCTTTTCTATTCAAAAAAAGGTTGTCAGGGAATTAAACTATTCTCTCTGAAACACATTAAAACCACCGTCAAGCACTTTTAAAAGTACCCAGTGGACATTTTGACCCCTAGCAGCTCTATAGAGTAATGTTTTGATTGAAGGACTCTCCACTCTGTATGCCTCTGCAAACCAGTCAAGTTGCAGTTTACATCCACGTCTGTCCAAAATGTCATCACTTCATTATTTTATCCCGTTAGACATTTGTGTAAAATTGTCATAATTAGCATATGAATTCTTTCTGGTCAAAAACGGGTTTTGTGATGTCACAGTGACCTTGGCCTTTGACCATCAAATTCTAATCAGTTCATCCTTAAGTCCATGTATTTAAGAAGTGGACGTAGTCACCGTGATGGCACCCATTGGTTTGTGGACTGCCATTTTGAAGCCTTGAGTTTGGCATTTTGGCCGTCGCCATCTTGGCTTTTTGCAACCAGAAGTGACACGAGAGGGCGGAGCTAAGTACAACTGAATGCTGAATAAGACATCTTTAGGCGATCAAAAGGTTATAATTAACTTTCATGAAGTGAAAACACACAGTGAAAGGGTTTTAAGTTGTAAGACGAAAACACAGACAACTCCCAGACCGGACAACGCCGTGGTAGCGCCCTGTCAATCACAAGGTAGCCACGCCCTAAAACTTCCCCTGCTTTATGGTCTATCTGACTCTAAATGGGACCATAATTTACTAAATGAACATCATGCTGTATTGAAGAAGACTTGAAACTAGCGATTGAGACCATAAACTCATGTTTACAATGTTTACTGAGGTAATAAATCAAGTGAGAAGTAGGATCATTTTCTGATAGACTTCTATACAATCAGACTTCTTTTTGCAACCAGAGGAGTCGCCCCCTGCTGGCTGTTAGAAAGTATGCAAGTATAAGACACTTCTCTATTGGCTTCACTTTTCAGAACCGGAGTATCCAAGTATACGTTTGTGCCAAATTTGAAGAAATTTGCTCGAGGCGTTCCTGAGATATCACTTTCACGAGAATGGAATGGACATGAGGTCACAGTGACCTTGACCTTTGACCACTAAAATCTAAACAATTCATTCTCGAGTTCAAGTGGACATCTGTGCCAAATTTGAAGAAATACGATCAAGGCGTTCCTGAGATATTGCGGTCACAAGAATAGGTCGGACGGATGGTCAACCCGAGAACATAACACCTCCGGCCACGACTATCACCGGCGCGAAGGCATAAAAAATCAAAATGCATCGTTGCAGAAGTCACCAGTCTGAACTACGAGGACGACCACGTGCCAATCTGTGTGTGCAGCTAACGATGAAGCTCTACCTGACTCATCATGGTCTCCTTGTACTGCTTCTTCTGTGTGACTTTGATTGGCGGCTGCTTGGTGACGGCCGAAACCAGGATGTTCATCAGGATGTCTTCACAGTTAGCCATGCGGTCCACCATGGTCAGCAGGCCGGCGGGGACGTAGTGGGTGAACAGGTAGTGGTAGTATCTGACACACACACAAAGGAAAGAAGACAGATGAGGTTAACCGTGTATTTATTTCTTTTATTAAAAGCTGCACTTCTATTCTATTGTGTTCTACTATTACTGTTCTGTATGGCTGCTGTGTTGCACTCTCAGCAGCATGGGAGCACTAGATCACTGTCAGCTCTGTTACCTCCCTGCCAAGGTCTACTGTCCCTCGCTCTCACACACACTCACACACACATTTCCCACCTTTCATTTTCAACTCTCTGACTCATTTTGTCTGAATTGCATTGGCATTTGAGATTTTGAAATAACAAAAGGACTAAAGAGTCGCACAATAGAACAATGAGAGAGCTGTTTATCTGCGTGACAAGATGCTTCAAATGCGCTCGGAGATGCGACGCTCTTCTCCGTTCAATTTACCGCTCGGCTTAATACTTTAGTTTACCTTTTTCTTTATTATTTCAGTCCCAGCTTTGTGTTTCTGACAATCATTTGATGAGATAACAGAGAGATGCAGAACGATTGTATTATCCTATTTATCTTTTCTATTACTCCACTAAAAAACATAATAAAATATGACTGGTTAGAGGTGATTTTTAATGTGGTTTGTATCATGTGGAGAAGGAATATGCATTTCTGTGAAGTTGGAATAGATCAACCTGCACCTCAGGGCGAATTGATGACAGTGCTGGAAGAGTAGCTTGACTGGACACATTATTAATTCAGATCATAAGCACTCTTATATCATTATGCTGTGTTATGCATTTAAATGCTCACCAATGATAAGCAATGGTTTAATCAGTGTATAGTAAACTATAGACAAAATATAAAACAGTGGGACTGCAACTATTTTTTCATTGTCGATTAATCTGTTAATTATTTTCTTGATTTATCGATTAGTTGTTTGGTCTATAAAATGTCAGAAAACGGTGAAAAATGTTGATCAGTGTTTCTCAAAGCCCAAGACGACGTCCTCAAATGTCTTGTTTTAGTCCACAACTCAAAGATATTCAGTTTACTGTCATAGAGGAGTAAAGAAACCAGAAAATATTCACATTTAAGAAGCTGTAATCAGAGAAATTTGAATAATTTTTCTTAAAAAATTACTAAAACCATTTAATTGATTGTCAAAATAGTTGTTGATTAATTGAATACAACAGGAACTGGTTCTCAAAGTGAACCGATTCTCTATTCCCACCCCGTTTTCCCTGTCTGCCAAAGTGGCGGATGGCCTGATGATTTCATCCACCACTGACAACAATTTACCCGCCTTTTCATTCATTTTCATTTCAGACCCTGCGCTGCCATAATACACAGTTCATTTCGGCCTTGAAAAAGTGTTTTGGTTAAGTTCAAGTAAAGTCTTGAATGAATGTCTTACCTTGTAATATCCTCACGTTTATTGTTAATCATTTGAATGATGTGTTAATGTAATAAAAGCAATTTTCTACGGTCAGTGCAGCAAATTAAATGTTTGACTGCTCAGCTGGAGATGAGAGGATGTGGTTTTTTTGTACCTGTGGTAGAAAGCTGCCCCCGTGAGGACCATGGAGTATTCATTGGTCCATTTGGAGGTGTAGCCCCAGCGGGATCTGGAGCTATCCCAGTAGTGGCTCCTTGCTGGATAACCAACGATACGCTCCGGAAAGCTCTGCCATACAATAAAGGCAAAATCCACCTGTGGGAGCAGAAAGTAAAGAAAGAGGCCCAAGGAGAGAAAAGAAGAGGAAGCCATTGGAAATTAAAGAGGAGAAAATAAAGACGAGGTAAAAAAAAAAGATGGAGAAAAGGAGGAGGAGAAGATAGGAGGGAAAGAGGAAAGGTGATGAGAGAGGAAAAAAACATCAAGTAATGTTAAGAGGTGATACAGCTTATTCAAAATACACAGAAAATCCTTCAGAATTTAAACAGCTTGTTGAGGAGATAAACGGATAAAAACAACTCATTCAGAGTAGCTATCAATTGGCATTTAGTCTGCAAGGCCGTCGTCAAAACAAACAGCCTCTTCACTACCTGACAAATAGCTTTTCAAAACAGCATTTCACGATGCTGAAATGACGTTTGACAAGCTATTTGTCACGTTGTGAAGCAAAATTCTGACTTTAAACTGTTTCAAGTGAATCTGTTGTGATGTATAGTAGATACTCACATCACAAGTCATTTAAGTATCTACTGTACATCAGACAACAGATTCACTTGAAACAGTTTAAAGTCAGAATTTTGTTCAGTATAAAATACTCCCACTGAAAAAGGGCAGATTATGGCTTTTAGTGTGAAGGAGCTGCAGGAAGTGTTGACTTACAGTCTCTGAGGATGTTTTAGGTTAGTTTGGTTCTAACTGAAGTTACAAACTGGTCTTAATGTACAGTACATTTGAACATATTTGATACTAAAATCTCCAACACATCATGGTCATGGTGTACAAATTGAAAACATGACTAGTATAAAATTGTTTTAAAAAAATGCTGCAGTAGTTCTGGATCAGATCGGGTTAAAATGTTGGTTCGGGTTCGGCTGGTTTGGAGCAACAACAAAAAAAGGTAAATGTGTGTTCAGACTGAACGTTAACCAGATCTTGTTTATTCCTGACAAACCACAAATGCACCACATTCAAACCCAGACCGGTCGCACGAAAAGGTGTCTGAATGACAGGATAATGCGCAAGGCAAAAGCGTGCAATAAGAACGCCGTTCTTGTACGCCATTTAGTGTGTACTGACTGCAATGTAAACGCATCCACGTTGACCCGTTGACTACACTCAGAGCTAATGACGTAGAATAACAAGTGAAAGAGACTGATTATGGTGGGTGGGAGGGGAGGTGGATGGGTCCAACAAACACAGGACTCTCTCCCTGGTGTTTTGATTTGAAAGTTACGTTTGTGACGTGTTTTCCATAGTGATGTTACGTTGTTTCCGTACATATTGTACTTAGTTTACGTACTTATTTTAAGCCCAACCATGATGTTTTTCCCTAAACCTAAGTGGTTTTGTTGCCCCCTGCTGGTATTGTACCTTCCTACACGTGTGTAATATTCACGCCACGGTGAGGCAAAACGTGACACTAACAGATTCACTTGAAACAGTTGGACGTGATACCAAGTTGGAGCAAAACATAGCAGGAACTCCACTTCTTTTTGTCATCTCTCCTTTATTTATCTTGTGTACATTAAAAAGTGGAGTTATAAAGCTTCACAACGATAAATGAATTAAATTCCTCTGTTTGCGCCATCTCGAGCAGATCTGCTGCCTCTGTTTGCTTCCACTCATGTATTTTCATTGACTTTATAGAAAAACATGCCACTTGAAAGGCCTCTAAATGCTTGTGTATGATTCTCTAATACACTAATGTGCCGAGAGGGTGCTCATTGCTTCATCCATCCAGCGGTCGGTCCCGCTCTCTCAGGCTCCCTACTTCCCCAATAAAGAAGACATTTCATGTCTGGAGCACCTGGTGTCCTTGAAGAAGCTTGAGCTACCTGAGAAAGAGCCTCTTTTGAATTCAAAAACACCACTGGGACGTGCAGGCAGACTCACCAGAGAATAAGGGGATCAGCACATAATGAAATACTTGGTAACACACACACACACACACACACACACACACACACACACACACACACACACACACACACACACACACACACACACACACACACACACACACACCACCTCAGGAGCCGGGGGAGAAAATTAATTACCAGAATAGTAGAGGTAGGGAGATGGTGTCGGGGAGGGGAGCGCCGAAAGTGGATGTTCTTTAGCGAAACCTCGCGGCTTCTGTCATGAATCGCGTGAGCAATTACTGTAAAGCGCCGGCGCTAAGCCGAGAGAAAGGTTGGAGCTGCCATTCTCAGTGCAGCCCCTGATGATGTGTGTGTCTGTAGGTGTGTGTGTGTGTTTGTGTGTGTGTGTGAGAGATGTGTCAGATGTCTCCACAGCTGTGCTGAAAGGATTAATGATATCATGCAAATATAATTTAGCCTTCAGAGATTAAAAGGTTCTTTATAATGTGAAATGGCGTGTGTGTGTGTGTGTGTGTGTGTGTGTGTGTGTGTGTGTGTGTGTGTGTGTGTGTGAGAGTGACAGAACCCAGATTCTTTGCACTCATAATCTGTCGGTCTTAATTACGGTATAAAACAGAGGCTTGATATGGCTGAGGAATTCAAGGGAAGACTGAAAATTGAACAGAGTCTGTGTATGTGTGTGTGTAATACATACTAATAGATTCTACAAGGCTAAAATTGATCCGAGGAGCAGAGGGTCAATCCAGCAATAGATCTGTGACAAATCTCTCCCGACATTTGGGTTTAACGTGTCCAATGTTATCAGATGAAAAGAAGCCGCATCACATTGTAGAGCCCGTATCCTCCCTCACTATGTGGTCTTTCTCCAATGTGTTTTCAGAAGTTCTCTGTTTTTTATATTTTTTTGCTCCATGTGGCACTTTCACTGTCAACCTCCATGTGATTTCAGGGTGATAAAAGAGAGGAAAATGTGTCTTAAACTGAGCTGGTCTCCAGCAGGTTTAGAGTGCTGCTGAGGCTTTGATGAAGCTTTACCAACAGGCTCAGTGGGATCCAGGACAACCAGCTGCGGCGTAACGCCGTCACTGCGGCCACAAGCGCCCGCTGCAGGTCTGCAGTTTGGAGCATCTTTTGAATTATAACTTCTCACCAGGTTCCTCTCTGTGGTGTGTTTGGTTACGTCGGGTCTAGACTACTGTTAAACTTTCAACCACCTAAAATGATCTGCTGTCAACTTTCTCTACAGTTTCTTTCATTGATTGCTTATCGCTCCTTCTGTGACAGTTTGAAAAGCCAGACCTTGGTCTAGTATACAGAGGTTTTCAAAGTCTGAGACTCGGAAAAAGACTTTGCTTACTTGCTTAGTTTCCTTCAATTCCTGGATGCCTATGGAATCATGATTATGCTATTTGAGGTAACACTTCATTTTACAGGTCCGCAAATTGCATGGTAATTAGGTGATAATTAGCAAGTAACCTATTTGAAATTTCTTTGAAATTACTGCCAAATTACCCCAATATTTACCTCAAAATGTATCGGAAATTACTTTATTTTCCCCAAAACTACTGCATCTCTGAACTATCTCTTTAATCAAATCACAAACATTTAGGCTGCTCTATGTGATCTTCTTTTGATAACTAACGTAATAACTAAATATTTTTTCACTTCCATTCACTGAGTCTTCCCTGAAACTGTTTGGACCCCCTCCCCTCTTTCAAAAGTCTGGTCTGGTACTACGCCCCATACCTTCAGACATACTAATTACTAATAATATGCACATTTTTGTGTGTGCCATGCATAGGGGTTAGGATTAGGATTATGTCACATCTGCTTGAATGTGAGTTAATTCACACATATTGACTGCAAGCAGTCATCAAAGTTTTCCTTTTCTCAACCAAATCAACAGTCAACCCTGTCTCCTACAAAATTACGTTCAAAACAACTAAACTGCATCCTCAATTACATTTGAAGGGTAAATGTATTTTCTCCCGGATTACAGTCGTAGTTTTTAAACACGTGGTTAATGTTGTAAATTGAGACAAAACAAAATAAAAACGCAACAAAACTACTTGGTTAGGTTTAGTAAAAGATCATGGTTTGGCTTCAAATAAGTATGTTTTTTTACGTTATTTAAGTTTCGGACATCAACATTGACTTTTGGTTTCACGTGGGAAATAGCTAAAAAAAACTAAAACTGAAATTAATTTACGTCCATTTTTATTTTATTTGTTTTTTACCCAGTCTATATCATTTTATTTTATTTTTTCTTAAAGGAAATATTTTTTTACTTAGTTTCAGTTTACTAAAAATATTTTTCACTGCTTATATTCATTTTAGTTTCAGTTTCAGTTTACTATAATATCCCTGGTTCAAACCCTGCAACATCCTAGTCAGGCATTTAAATGACAAGAGGATAAAAATCCAGTCATTGCCGTTGAAGAACTATTTCCACACGCACCATATTGAAAATGTCTTCCAAAGGGCATAACGCAGCAGCATGCTTGGCCGCCCAATGAGAGACAAAAGCTTTGTCAGGTTTTCTCAGTCGTATTCCCCTCTCTAATCTCTCTTCATGGAATAATCATACATTTAATGAGCTGAAACAATGTAATTATGAAATTGGCACAGCCATTCTTCCACTGAGGTATTATAATACGAGAAGTCCTATTAAAAGTGTAATGTTCTCTCTTGCACATTTTCACTCACTTGACATATTTCATCTGCTTTCAATAAATCCCCTCACCATGTTAAAAGGGCAATTAGAGGAACGGGTTAGTGAGCACCGCAAAGATTCCCTCCACTTCTCTCTCTCTTTCTCTCTCTGACATCTTCTTCTTCCTCTCGTTTCATAAAACAAGCCCATAAAAGTTTAGCTGTACGAACTCGCTCATACTGCTGTGCCACAATTTGTAGTGCCATAAAGTGGAATTGTGATCCCGCCAGCGTAGAAAAGGTGAACATTGACTCGCTCCCATCAATAAAAGATCTCAGAGTTTAAAGATATATTGGATTTCTTGGGCTCATTGGGCTTCACAATCCATTATGGATCGCATCTTTTAGTCGCCGCTGAAAAGCTGGAGAGAAACGAGGCTGCTACTTCTAATGACTCTCAAAGCAGAAGCACTCATTTAGCATCACAGATGAGCTGTTCCTGATCAGTTTAATGCTTTTTGGGTTTAAAACATATTAAACTTTTTATGTTTTGGGTTTCGTGTGAGTGTCTTAAGTTGGGAAGGTAAAGACTCATTTTAAATGTGGAAACTGTAGGAAAAGACAGTGAACAAAGATAAAAAAGTGGTTCAATCATTAATCACTAATAGTAAGGTAAGAGAGTAGATAAAGACTTATTACCTGCAATGCATTAACTATATTTATATGTACATGTAAACAAATACAGGACCCAGGAGGCCGCTGTTCATGTCCCATGTTGAGTTAATTTACCGTAGTTTAGTTACGGAACTTCTGGACTTTACTAACAGCAGTTGCGTAGCAGGCGTAGTTGTTTTAACCCAAACCGCGACCTTTTCGTAAGCCTAACCAAGTGGTTTTGTTGCCTAAACCTCAATTATACTGTATATATATATATATATATATAAAGATAGATTATTACCTCCAGAACATACATAGAAAGGTTAAAGATGCTGTATACTTTACAGAGAACTTTGGCAGATAAACTAACCTAAATTAATCCATGGTAGCTGCATTGACTGAAGTTTAGTAGTAATTTTGGAAAGACATTAAAGACTCATCATCATCTTCAAAATGTAGCTGCGTTGCTGCATCATGTTTTTCAGTATAAGTAAAGCTGGAGTTGTAGTTGTGCGTTGAAGTGTGCCTCCTCAAAAATAAAACAACATGTTGGCGCTACAGAGACCACGTGGAGACCGCAAGAAGTGTGATTGGTCAGCATGGGCTGCTTGTGTTTTCTCCAACATGTTTCAGATGTGGAGATTAAACATTAAAGCTGCAATCCTGAAGATTTTCATAAAATAAAACCCAGTTTCTGATACTATTTATGGTCTGCATTTTTTTCAGAAATAGACATTAAATGTATTTATATTCAGTAATTTCCTTCTTTATACAGTGGCATCACTGTGGAGTCCGCCATTCCTGTGCTGAATTCCTACCAACAGTACCTACACACGAGGGATTCAGAGGTAACGATGCATTTATGTAATTATGCATTAATTTATCTTATAGTTTATTTCATATATTATATTGATATCAGTCTCACAGTTCACTCTCCCTCAGCTGTATCGGAGCTGTATTAAGACCTGCTGCTACTTTACATCAAAAGCATTCAACTGGCGGATAACGGGGTAGCTTTTATTGTGAAGAAGTCACAGGAAACGCAGTGTTTTCAGTTCTAATTTTTGCAAGGGAGTAATGGAACAGGAAGTGGTTCTAAAAGTCAGTTAAATGGATGTCTTTGGTCTAAATGAAGGTTGATGTGGAGTCTTGACAAATAAACATTTGAGAACAATGTTTTAACAATTTAATAGATTTAATACTAAAAACTAATCCCACACAGTAAAACCTAAATTATACACCGGTTTCAATAATCAGATCTCATGGATAAATATGGGACATGACATTTTCACAAGTTTCAGTGTTTTCAGAGTCTAAAGAGTACATCGCTAACTCTGCTAACACGTCAAAGTCTTGATTAAAAAACGGGGAATAAAAACATTATTTCCTCTCTTGACAACGCTGCAGACAATTCACTGGTTTCTAATTTGTTCTAAAACACGTGTCAGTGTAACAAACCACCGGGGTGTTTCCCGTCCTCTCTCTTCAGTAACAAGTGAGACTTTAATCAAAGAGGTGCTCTGTGTTTTGACAGTGTAATGATACAGACACGGAGGTAATGGCTCTCGTAAAACTCCTGACTCTGTGAAAGCATTTTGTTTTGCATTATACTTTCTTCAATGCGCTTTTTTACTCTCCTTTCCTTATTTCCTCTATCCTTGATTTTCCTTTGCTTTCTGTCCTTTTCCTTTCTTTTCCCCCTACACTTTTCCTTTTTTCTTCCTCTGATCTTTTCTCCTGCTCACTTCTCTCCTCGTGTTTGCTTTTCCTTCTCTCATCTCTTTTCCTTTTTCTGGTGCTTTCTTATGTCGTTTCTTTCATTTTTCTTTATTACTCCTCTCTTCCCTTTCTTATTTACCCTTATCTACTTCTCTCTCCTTTCCTTTCCTCAGTGTTACGTTAAATTAAAAGGACACCATCTTGTATCTATCCTAACACCACACATCACACCTACTTTAATTAAGACTGGGTCTGGATTTACGTCTGTAATCAGAACTCTTTCTTTTGTATTTTAATTTTGTTTGACTTTGCTGCTTTGCTAAACTTCCTTCTCATCCGACTGCAATTTCATCTGCTGCATTTGGAATCATCCTTTAAAAGCAAAGCACATTTTCCTCCTCTAGTTCAGTGGCCATTGCAATGTTTGGCAATTCATTTGCAATGAACGGTATTCATGACTGCGCGTGGACCGACTACCTCATTTCAGAAAGGATCGATACCGTGTTAAGACATCACCACATTTTGCCACAGGCTGACATAAAACCATGCAGACTGGAGCTGGTTATAAAAACATTGCCAGAGGCTTTCAGTGGGTGGAGTTATTCAAAAGTGTTGAGGTCCCTTGGCGCGCAGTCAGTTGTTTTCCAAAGTTAAGAACACCCTCTAGAAATGTGTGCAAAAGTACAAGAAATGTTAAATTACTGTTTGTGCCAAATTTCTACACTCTGCAAAAGTTAGTTCAACATATTTGATCAGATGTTACTCAGATGCTCTTTGGGAAAGTTTAAACTCCAGAAACATTGTCAGAGTTTGTGTTATGTCTGCCAAACACATCCGTTAGTCCTCATCCTAGATGCCTTTTCACTTGTAATAATAACAGTGAAATATGTATGTAAGTATATAAGCTAATCAGCCATACAGGGTTATTTTTGACTGAAATATACGTGGGTTGACATTTTGCCCAAGGCATACAGCTTTAGAGTCTATCTTTTAGCATAATATCACGTATTTAGCTATCAAGACTCATTTTAAAACATGTCAGCGGGGAACAGTGTTTTCAACCAACATGGGGCTAACCTTTGGGGCTTTTCCACTGGCAGTTTTGGCTGTGCTGAGTCAAACCATACCGGCACCCGAACTGCGTTGTGGTGAGGTCTCACCAACCTACGACCAACCCGTGAAAACTCAATTCTCCCCCTCAAACAAGCGTGTGTTGCGACACTCAACTCGTATCTGTGCAGGAGACCAGCGAGAAAACACTGTTGGGTGTTCAGCTCTCAGTACCTTTGTAGCTTCTAACTGAATCTCTGTGATTTGGAGTTTAGTTTCTCTGTTTGTACTTTCAGTTATCTGCTTTATTTTACAGTTTCGCTTCCAGCTGCATAGAGTCGTGTTGAGTTACTGCTGGTGAAAACCCAACATTTCCTGATTTTGCTTCATAATAACAAAACAACGGGGGACTTTTATTGTGAAGAATTTATAGGAAATGTTTATCACCGAATTAGCAGAGCTTTGTTAGCGGCTATTCTTTAATACATAAAGAATAAAACAAGTCTACTAATAGTGCAGGGAGGAAGAGAACAAGCAGTAAAAATAACGGGGGGCTTTTATTGTGAAGAATTTATAGGAAATGAAATGTGTTTTACAGCCGCTCCTTTGATCACTAGTCACAGTCATGGTTACACACACACACCTTCAAGCGGGTATCCCTGTTGTAATTGAGATGCAAATCCCTGCCGTGCTGGGCTGACGCGCAGAGTCAAGCCATGCCAGCACATGGAAAAGGAAAAGGGCTATAGATTAATTAACAAGCTAGCTACATCCAATAAAATCTGCCAGTGACAGTTGGCATCTCAGCCATCAAAAAAAAAAAAACGGTCGCTTGCTAGAAATGAGAAAGTGATTTTGTCTTCCTCAGTCTGAAATCAGTGACCCATTGTTTCGAAAATGAAGAATTTCCAGTGGTAATTCTGCCACCATTAGGATGTAAACTGCATATTTGTTGTGCAAGAACAGAAAAGCTTTCAGTTTAAAAGATGATGTTTCTAATCACAAATGTATATGTTCAGTTGTTCAGGCAGTTTTCCGGCAGGCAGCCATAGTGGATTGTTTTTTTTTTGTACTTATATTGTTTGGTGAGTAATTCAGTAAACCAGATGTCTGATAATGGCGTTCCGGTGGCTTTGTGTCTTGGGAATGTTGCCGCCTCACCTCATTTTGTTGATAAAGCATCAGCGTTTCAGTTCACCAGTTCGTAAAGCGTCAATGTCGTGCCAATTGGTTGACAAGTCACCAGCGACTCACCTCATTTGTGGAGAGAACCGAGTCTTCGTCCAGACTGAGCACGGCATCGGTGAGGATGACGTCGTGGGGGAAAAAACGACTGCTCATCGTCTGGAGAGACAGAAAGAGATAAGTGACATTATTAACAATCTATCGATATGAATATCACATCAAAAGCAACATGAAGTGATGTGGCAATCAGCATCAGCGGTTATTGACCTGTAGCCAGTACTTGTTGAGGTGTTTGGGTTCATATTCAGTATGTCAGGAAATATGTTGATAAGTATTTTAAAAGGTATATAATTGGTATATAGAGGTATGAAAAGAGGCAAATAAACGGCCCTTTTGAGAAAATGTGTTTGTTTCCTACCCTGCTGTGTGTCTATCGATCAATGAGCTGACTTAATAGGTTTCGTGTGAGTCTTTATCAATTCACTGCCTAACAGAAAGTGTAGTAGACCTTGATCCATCGGCCTAAAGAGGGCTGCTGATGCTGATGATGTTATTGACTTGTAATTAAAGTGTGAATTATTGAACTGTTGAGTAGAAAAGGGAAAAAAGACACAGATCTCGACTTTATGGAGAAAACCACCAGGTTACAAACTGCAGCGTCGCTCTCATACACTGTCTACAGTTCCATCGGATCAATGTTTATTAATTAAACTGCACTAGAAACCAACCCGGTCTCACTCCCAACTCGGACGGGTCAAACAAACACAGGACTTTCAACAAGGAGGCCGCTGTCCCGTGTGAAACTAAAAGTAAACGGTTACTTATTTTGTCGGTCATTCGTCACATGACTCGTTAGTATCGTTAGTCCCGTGCGTCACTCGGTAGTCCCGTGAATCGCTAGTCAGTGAAGTTAACGTCAACCACGATCATTTCTTAACTCTAACTAAGTGGTTGCGTTGCCTTAACCTAACTTCCTGTGAAAACGGAAGTTTATTTTGAAAAGACACTATGCATGTAACAAGCGTATATTGACACGCCGTCCCTGACACGTCCAAAACTAATGATAGAGGGGTACCTAGTGCGTCGGTGTCTGATGCCCACAAAGCGGTATTTGACAAGTTGAAAGGGACAATGTGTTGTAGAAATGTGTCATCATGTCTTTTTTTCTGAGCTGCATGGGGGGCAATTTAGTTGAACCGAAAGGTAATGTGAGCGTACCTTTAGTCCAATTGATGAGCAGTGGTTTGATAGGTCAAATTTCAGTAGGTGGAGCCTAAAAATTGAAATTGAGACCTTCTATGGGCTTCATTCAAAGAAAAAATGCTTCAACTGTACCCATAATGCCGTGGTAGTGACCTGTAAATCTCAAGGTAGCCACGCCCTAAAGTATCCCCTGCTTTATAGTCTATTTGACTCTAAATGGGACCATAATTTACTAAATGAACATCATGCTGTATTGAAGAAGACTTGAAACTAGCAATTGAGACCATAAACTCATGTTTACAATGTTTACTGAGGTAATAAATCAAGTGAGAAGTAGGGTAATTTCCTCATAGACTTCCATACAATCAGACTTCTTTTTGCAACCAGTGGAGTCGCCCCCTGCTGGCTATTAGAAAGAGTGCAAGTATAAGACACTTCTCTATTGGCTTCACTTTTCAGAACCGGAGGTTGCCCACTGCCTGTAACTCAACCAGTATGATTATCTGCCTAAAGTTGGTGAACAGCTTGTGTAAAACTGACAGTAATTATATGTATTTTCTCTGCTTTTATCTTGGTCAAACTGAGGTTTTATGTAATTGAAATGGACCTCCGTGTTAACTACTGTCACAGCACCGACGTTTAACACAGATTCACTGTCTGAATTAAAGTAGATTGAATTCTCACCCCCAGGGGTAATATTAAGAGGCTTATTTTGCAAAGTAAGACCACAAATATCCGCGAGTTTAACGTCTACTTCCATCTCAGCTTAATGAGCCGATGGATGCCGACTGCAAATTCATCAAGAAGTTAAGCGTAACATCAAACGAATTCCAACGCAAATCCCCTAAATTGTTTGAGAGCGCCACATAAAAAAATGCATTAAATCACTGCATAAAGTGAGAACTCTTGGCAGAAAAATGTATTTTCTTTGGACGGAAGCCCTATAATCAGCAGGCAGGTAATTAGTTGAGTCAGGATGGTGTTCATAGTGGTGTAACAGTCTCTCAGCTATCTTATGAAAACCGCCATCACAGTGTAATTGGCTGAAGTAAATTAGCCACTTGCCTGATAATCAGCTGCATTCATCCTGGACTAATGGTCTGAATGTGGTAAATTCAGAATATCAAAGACTTGCATGAGTAAGAAGAAACATATACACAATCACATGCACGATGCACGCACATTGTCATGGGCCAGTTTACATTATGACTTCACTACATTTCCCAGCATCCTTCAGGTCACTTTGTCACCTTGCTCATTGCCTAATGTTCTTTCATTTTTTTTCTTTCTCTTTTAGTTAAATTTTGAAAAAATGTTTGCTGATATATTAGACCAATGCCTGTTAATTACATAATTGATCAGTATTGCATTTGTGGTCTGACGTAAGCTTTAAACCTAATGTGTCAGTCCAGTATGGAGGATGGAACCTGCCAAAATAAAAAATAAATGAATAAATATATAAATAAATAATAAATAAATAAATAAATAAACATGTCATTAAATATAGCAAAAAATAATATTACAAATAAATGTAGATTGATATTTCTGTTTTAATTTGCTTCTTTATTTATTTATCTTTGTATTGATTCCCTTATTTATTTACTCTAATTTTACTTTTTATTTATTTTTTTTATCAATTTTTAAATGTATTTATTTATTTTGCATTTATTTATTTTTAATTTATTTTTAAATGTGTGTATTTATTTATGTATGCATTTATTTATTTACGATTTTTCCTTTGCATTTCACCCCTTATTTATTCATTCATTTTTTATTTGGGTAGGTCCCTTCCTCCATAGTCCAGATCTTCTCGTCCATTTTGATTTAAAAGTTGAGCTTGACGAGTCATTCTAGACCTTGGAAACAGAAGTTGACAAAACAATCTAACTTTTAATCAGCTGATGACGACCACGTGATACTGTTGAAAACTCCAGAACAAGCTAATAAGTGGACACTGAGTTGAGATTGTTTTGTCAACTGTTTTTTCCAAGTTCAAGATTCAACCCACCACTTTGGTTCAGACTGAAATATCTCAACAACTGTTCGATGGATTGCTAAAAACTTGGTACAGATATTTATGGCGCCCAGAGGATGAATCCTATTAACTTTGGGGAACTCTTGACTTTTCCTCTCCGTAGTGCCACCGGCAGGCAAAAGTTTTCACTTTCACTGAAATATCTCAACAAAACTTGGTACAGATATTTATGTTTCCCCTCAGCAGAATTGTAAAAACTTTGGTGATCCCCGGACTTTTCATCCAGCGCTATCGAGGCAAGGTTAGGTTAGCATACTAAAACGATAAACTAAGATCGTTTGCCTCTCATTTACGCTCACACACACTCACACACTGATGGCAGCGAACTACCATGCAAGGCACTGAACTGACCATCAGGAGCAATTTGGAGTTCAGTGTCTTTCCCAAGGACACTTGGGAATTGGGATTGAACAGCCAACCCTACAATCAGTGGACAGCCAGCTCCACCAAAACGGCAAACATTATACGTGCTTAACTTCAGCATGTTAGCATTGTCATTACTAGTGCAGTGCACATTCGGGGCATCCGCAGCCTGTAAAGGCCCGCTGCGGACGACATGCTTGACTCAGTTCGCAGAGCCTTGAAGCCCCATCCCTGCTGCTGCACAGTGCGCCGTTCGCTTGTTTATTAAAAATGTATTAACATTGAACATATCGCGGCTGACTTTGACACTGCACGTCCTTGGGTCCCCGGCAATACACCTCCCAGGTGTGAAGTATATCGAATGGACGGTTCTTGAGATATGCGAAGGACACACACACATGTACACACAGACAGAGATTCCTTGCTTTATAATTAGAAGAGCATGCTGACATTAGCAGTTAGCTCAAAGCAGCACTGTGCCTAAGTACAACCACACAGGGAGTCGCTAGCATGGCTGTAGACTCTTGGTCTTGTTGATTATGATTTCTCAAATTAATTCACATCACATCCATACAGACACACACACACACTCTATGGCTATTGCTTTTCTGCCTCTGTACAGAGATTAGATCCCACTGAGATCACTGCAAGTTCAATGGTCTGAACCTTATCTTTGTCGCTCTCCTTCCACCCATTTCCCCTCTTTATATTTGCCATGACACCTGCTACTTCAAGAGGAGTCTTTGGAGATATCTTGTCTGTCTTTTTGTGTTGCGGATCCATCTAGATGTCAGTAAATTACAGCTAAATGTCAAAGAGCACATCTTCATCTGATTAGTTTCTTATTTAGTTTCATTTTATCTAAATATCTTTCACTGCTTATTTTCATTTTAGTTTCAGTTTGCTATAATAATCCTGACACAAACATGACTCCAAATGAATGCTAATGTTGATCTGTGTCTGATGGATGTGAAAGGCATTACATAACAATGTTATAAGGCAATAACACAGTATGTCAGATGTTGTGAAAAAAGGAAAAAAATAATTAAAGTGAACAAACATAGATCAATCCTACAGGTCTGCGTGACCAAAATATATTTATGTTTGGCTGTTGATAAAATATTCATATTGCCAGTGAGTGGATAAAGCCTAAAGGCAGTCTTTACAGCCTAATAAATAATAAACTAATTGATATTTTAAGGTCAACACAAGACCATCAATTCTACTCTAATTCCGCTGTTCAATCACGTTTCAACATTCGGTCCCACTTGACCTTTGAACTCTTCACTTTTATGCTCCTTTGGTATAATTTAAATGCATAACCTAAGGAGTCAGGATCAATGCTGAAGATTAACTTATCAATATTAAATTCAGGACACATGCAATAATGCGAGGTGATTGATGAAGGTGAGATATAGTCGACATATTTACAGCGATAGGGGGGAGTCCTTTGATAATATTGATGTGTGGGTCATAAATGCTTAGCAAGCAGGACCTCACTTATAGCAAGGCCAAGCTATGAGTTCATCTGATCAGCCAGTCAGAGTCCCTGTGTGCTTAAACGGTCAGTAAATAATTTAAACCGGTACGATCCTGAATCATTAAGGGGGCTTCGGCACAACCAGAAACCCAGTGTAAACTACGGTTATATGTTGTGTTTGTATATTGAGTCCAATTCCTTGTTTTAGCGTCCAATATTTGGACGATAAAGCTGATTCTGATTCAAACAAGTATCCCATTAAACGTTCAAATAAGTAAGGATTTTTTAATAATGCCTGGGTTAAGAAGAAACAAAACTAAACTGTGGTTCGCTTCCTGCTTTAATCAAGTTTTTTTTATACCATGAAGAACCTATTTTCCCGTTTAGGTTTGAAGACTTGTGGGACACTAATGAAATCAATTAAAGAGTAGATGTAGAAGCAAACAGAAGTACAGGAAAGAGAGTGAGAGGAAGTAAAGGCTTGCTGATGGAGTGTATCCACTCAGCATTACAGAGTAGATACACTCATAACCAACAGCAAATTACTCTGCTGCTGCACTCTGTCGAATTGCAAACTTTGTGTGTGTGTGTGTAGTTATTATAGTGAGAACAAACACAGCGAGCGCTTGGTAGGAAATACACTGAAGAGCATCTGTCCGGGCTGCACGACAATATACCACATGACTAATTATGGGACCATAGACACTGCTCGGTACCGGCACACACACAGGCATATTGCCTCTGAGACGCGTTTTATTGTCACCAGTGGAAACATTGTTCTTGTATTTCAAGGGGGACACATTTACATGAAAACAAACAGAAGCAATTAGACCACAAAGCATCAGGATTAGAGAGAGGTTTGCATGTGTGTGTTCAGTGAGAGAACGAGTGAGAAGTAGAGGTAAGAAGAAGATTGATTGTTTAAATTGGTGCGTAAATTAGTAAAAATGGAAATTTCAAGTATGGTATAACAGTTGTGAGTTCGTATTTGCGTGTGTTTGAGGACAGAATATTATCCCATAATGCTGCAAATGACAACAATCCCAACAAAGTCACACCGACGGCTTCACTCTAATAGCTGACAATCCAAACTCACGTCGCTTCAATCTCACCATCTAGAGTCTATTTAAACCTGAAATAGCACTACAAGACAATAAAACTGACACAGGATAGAACATTATCCAATATGCTGTACAATACTGAAATCATTCTCTCCCTCCTGTGCTCCAGCAGGATTGTCTCTCTATAGCTGGTAACATAAAGAAGTTTACAATATTTACTCAGGACTCAATATATAGCTTAGCTTTCAGTTGTGGATTGGAACTAGGTACTAGGTAGTACTGTACTTAAAGGTCCTTAATATGATATTTGGCTCGTAACCTAGCCAGTGGGGTACACTAACATGCACTAAAAGGCAAATGAGGCCGGACAACGAAGAAACTCGGATTGCAACACAACACAGAAGGACAGGGACTTCATTCTCTGCTCAGGTAGACATTACTCCTCTATATCTTTACATAGACAATAGTTGTATAGAGAACCTTTAAGTACAATTTTGAGGTACTTGCACTTTACTTGAGTATTTCAAATTCTATGCTACTTCTACTCCACTTCATTTCAGAGCTATGGCGTAGCCACGAGTGTGCCTGTGCTAACCACAGAGGCAGCTGGGCACACCCAAAAATCAGATGCAGAATGAATTTTTATTTATAGCCTTACTAAAATGAGTTACTATCACTAAATAAAACAACCCGCCACTATCCATCTGCAGACATTCTATATTTCTACTAGTGGAAGTTGGCAACCCTACACACACATTTAGCAAGAAGGAAAGTCATTAGCAGTCGTTGTTTGCGGCCGGGACCGGAGAGGCTGCACAGAAAGCTGCCGTGGCCGGTAGAAATCATCTCTTTCTGCATTCACTTGCACTCGGACATCAGAGTTTTGCTCCTGTGAATCCAACCACAACTTTTCATGAATATATACTGAGGCCAAAAATAATTTCACTCATGCCCTCTGGCCGCTCCATCTCAAAGTCCCAGGCTGAATTTCAGGCCCAGTCCACCCTCGGATCATGTGGCACACCCAGTTTTTCTGATGCACACCCACAGTTTTTATTTTTTTTTTACACTGGTGTTTCAGAGTGAAATATTGTGCTTTTTACTTCGTTACATTTGTTTGACATGCTAGCTGTAGTTACCTTTCAGAGCAAGAAACAAAACGTTGTCTTCAAATGTTATTTTCTGTGTTCTTTTTTGAATGTTGACCTCTGAATTGACAATCCTCTTGGTCTGTACATTCATGTTAAATTGTACATTCAATTGTAAAACAATAAATATAACAGTGTAAACTTTCCTGCATAAAAAGTGCAATGAAGCAGCAGGAGAGTGAAAAAGATGTCAATCAGCCAGTGTGGGTGGACTATGATGTGTAAATGTGTAAATGTGTAAGTGTCCATATAGCGTTTTTTTTTTCTGAGCACCACAATCTTTTATACATCTTTCCAATGAGGAGAGAGCGTACGCGGCCACCTCGAGAAAAAGCGCTCCATCCAGCGTCTTTTTTCAGAGCGCTTCGACTTTTTGTGTGGCTTCTCCGAACGCTTCTAGTTAAAATCTCTTTCCATTACACACCCCTCAACCTCCCAAAATACATTTTCAGGTAACAGAAAAGGCGCCGGAGAGCGCGTCATCCACAGTGAAGACACCAGCACCTTTTCTATCACCTTAAAATGTATTTTGGGAGGTTGAGGGGTGTGTAATGGGGGGGTTTGGGGTGGGGGGTATCACGCGATGCACCATGGGCGGACGTTGCGCACAAATGTGAACCAGATGGTGGCCAAAAATGAAATGCTGTTATTATTAATGTTAAAAGTTATTAACAAGTCAGAAGCCGAAGCTGTGGGCTACTTCACGGGTGTTCTTCATTTTAAATGGTTTAACCTCTTCTCAGATTGATTTGGGGAAGGTGTAAATGTTTCAACCCTAACAGGTGTGAACAGAAGACAGCGAGGGAGACGTCAGTCAAACACACACCTGTGGAGAGGTTAAATCAGCTAAAATAATTGAAAAACACCTGTGAGGATAAATCGGGGCCTTTAAAATCCATCTGACTATAATATTGGTTAAACAGCTGTGTGTTTTCAGTACAGTACGCAGTAGATACTACTGATACTAACGTATGTAGTAGAGCTAAGTTAAGAACACAGCTTTACAAAATGTAAAACTGTGGAAAAAATCTGAGGAAGATTTACTGTCGGAAAAGGTTTAGAGGAAGTCTCTTTGGGAAAACCAAAACTAATAGAAGCTTCAGAAGAATCTATTTACCAGCAGACATGGAAGTAAAGCATATCAATTAACTTTATATTATTTTCCTGGAAATGTATTAAATACGTTACCAGCTATTGGGAGGGAGCGGAATATAATTATCAAATAATGTTTATGATAGATATAAAATAATAATAATAAAAGTCCAGAGTCACGTCCCGAGTCAAGACAGCCAAAGAAAGTAATTTTCGATCAATTTCGAGGTAAATATTGGGGTAATTTGGCAGTAATTCAAAAGAAATTTCAAGTAGTCTACTTGCTAATTATCACCTAATTACCATGAAATTTGCAGACCTGTAAAATGAAGTGTTACCACGAAAGCTTGGCAGGAATGTGCAAAGATATATTGTAGGGGATGTGCAAAAGGTTCACAGTATTAAGACTAAAAAGAACATGCAATATACAGAGAAACTTGTTTTTAACTCTGATGTTTATGAGCTGCTTGGTTTTGGCAACAGTCCCTATTGATGTAGATATGCAACACTTTACAATCAAATGAACACGTCTACCGTTTTCTAGACTTGGCATTTGATTGTAAATACAACGTAACCTTTAAGTTGTTAATGTCTGTACGTCAATATTAATGTCTATCTTAGTTTGAGCTGTGGGTAGTTGCACGAAACTTACATTTGGACAGAGCGTGTTCCATGACAAACACAAAAAACGCTGTTGCACGTGGCCAGTAAGTCGGCATAGATGCAGGCTCGCTGTTTGACGGTTATATAACCCACTTTCACTCCCTGCTAATTGGTTTGGGATGGCACTTAATATGGTGGACCCTCCACAGGAACGCGAAAACGGAGTGGAAGCAGGTAGGGAGAGGGTGTATGGGGGCGGTTTGAGAAAGGCCCTGAGTTACAGTGCCGATTTGTTAGTGTGCAATGTGGGAGGAACTTTGGTTCAAAACGGTCACTATCATTATGTCAGCAAAGTCTTGGTATTGTGATTTCAACAATAAACACATACCTCTAAAAAAAACAGTAGGCAACCAGGACACTTGTAAGCTGACAACAGAATAAAAGAAGTATTTCTAAGAGCCTCTCGGTGCAGAATTGTCTGCAGTAAACAATCAAACATGCTCAATGAACTGTTTACTTACAAGAATGTTAATAAAAGCCAAATATAGTCTGAAGCGCTCGGCAGTAGCAGAGCAAATAAAAGCCTTTAATTTTCAGTGACAGTTTGAAAAGTTAAAACTAACGGCTACATTTCAGCCTCAGTGAGCATTAATCAGAGTCCACTCTTGTTTTTCTTTGGGTTTTAATATAATAACAACCCAAAAGGGTCTGAACATCTGGCGTTCTCAAGGGTGCTTTGCTTAATTTACCGAATCATTTCTCATGAAATGAAGCTCTAAATGGTGCAGAAATCCTCCCTGAGGTTATTGCAAAACTCTAAATGCACATCACAGGATCATTTTTGCTCTACTTTAGATTTCTAAGTAGTCAAGCTACAGATATCAGGTCTTTTACCTCTTCATGAGACGGGGTGAATCCTCAGGAGACATTTAGACCAGTAAAACCTCAAAGCTAAAGGCTGACGGTGATCTGGTTTACGCTGTCACACCCCGAGCCTCTCCGATCCTAATAGTGGAATCACATTTAATTTATTGAAGAGCCAGCTCCTGCTTCTTATACAGTAATTGTTGTCTGGATTCATTTTTTCATTTTCAAAGACATTTCACCATCAACTGGAACTGGATTATTTTTCTTGGACGTAGTTGTAACAATAGGGCAGTCGTCTGCACTTGACACTGTTCGGCAATCCGCCCCTGATTTGGGATGGAGGTGCAGGTCTTTAAATTAAAGAGGACCTATTATGCTGTTGTGCTTTTTCCCTTTTCTTTATAGTGTTATATAGCTTGTTGTGTATGTAAAAGGTCTGCAAAGTTATAAAGCCCAAAGTCCACGCCAAAGGGAGAAACACTGCTCCTTAACTACCTGAAACGCCTTGCTTGAAGACCCGCCTTTTCTGCTGTAACTTGGTGATGTTATCAAGTAACACATTTGCAGAATACCTTTCTAGCGGCTAGTTTGGCACGCCCACAAACAAAGCTAGTTAGAGCGGAGCTGGAGCGGAGTCCGAAGGGTTTGGTTCAGTTGATGTTCGTGTTCTAGTAGAAACCAAAAATACAAGTATGCACCTGAAAATAAGCATAATACGTCCTCTTTAAGCCATTTTTGAACTGTCTGCATAGTTCCCGTTTACAGTACTCTGTTTCATTTACATAATCTAGAAAATAGTTTGCAACACAGCTGAAAAGTTGTTCTAGTTTAAGTGCAATGAAATCAATTTACAGTCATGTTATATCTGACAGTTGCATGGAAGTGTTAATGAGGTTTGGAGAGGTGTCTTTGTTTTTATTACATATAGTTCGATACCCAAGTGCACAAAGACACACAAGCCCAGTAGGTATTTTTCCCTCTGAAACTGTAACTTGTTTTCATATTTCCTTTCTAGTGTCTTAAAGTTCAGGTTTGTAGCATCTAGAAAGCAGCTAGAGGCCAAAGAGTTGGTGCTTTCATTGCCAACAAACTCTGTCCAAAGCACCTTTGAGAAAATCAGTTTTATAAAGGCGAGATGAATCTCTTCACTGCTATGAAACAAAGAATCTTTTAATACATAATGGATGCAAAAAGCCAGCAGCTGTTACCTTGATCTGTCCTTCAATGACAGTGAGAGGCACGCTGGTGGAGGGCCACTTGTTCCTAGGAGGTAAAGGCTTGTCGCAGTTCCATAAAACCACAATCTGTACGGGGAAAGTGCATAGAGTCAGTTAATATAATATATAACCATCAACATCATTATACATTAGTTTCTGCAGAGAGGTTTCTGAAACAAAGTCATGCATAAAGATACAGTAGAATCTATACAAGGATGCATTTTTAATCTTTAAGAAGCATCAGGATTTAAGCCAGTCAGAGTTTTTTTTCCACACAGTTTTCAGTAAAACTATCATAAAGTCACGCAAATAAAACAAGCAAATTCTTTATCAGTCAGTTTGTTTCAACTGTTGTTTTACCGGATATTGACCGGTACATAGGCACTATATTTATTGGTATCGCACATATTTAAATAAAACTCATTGTTATATAAACAGTCCCTCTGCTTATACAAGAAACCTTGTTTTCTTTAGCACTTATTGTTATGTCTTTTTCTGGCACACCTCTCTTATACGATCATTTTAAGATGGATTGTAAAGGCATGTTAGAAAGTATCTAAAGTAGTAGTTATGTTCATATAGTATCATGCAAAAACACAATGTAAGCAGTATGGCACAGTACAGTATAAGGGCCACTGTAAAGCAAAAAAAAAAGAAGAAAATACTACAAGGATTATGAGGAAATGTTTTGAGGAAAAAAGTCATTATGTTATGAAAAGTCAAAATTTTGTGAAAAAGTCCTAATATCACAAGTAAAAGTCATAAAATTACAAGAAAAGTCATAATATTTTGACAACATAAATGTAATTGTATAAGAAAAAAAAATTGAGAATAAAGTATTAATATTACAAGGTCTTATTATGACAATAATATCAGTAATAGGTTACTTTGAGAAGAACATGTCCTACTTTTCCTGATTGGATAGGATTACACATGCATGTTGAAGTTTTTCTTGATTTTCTTGATATACTCTACAGTTAATATTTGTCCTTGCAAAAGGTGTTTTCACTTTTCTGTGACTGTGTTCTTGTCTGAGTCTGCAAACTTTATCATCTCCGCTTGGCATTTCATTTCAGTATCCAACACCAAATAATGTGCTTATTGGTGAATCTCCAGGTCATCCACATCCCTCACAGTAGTATTAAAATATTACGACTTCCTTCTTGAAATCACAGATTTATTTTCCACAGTGGCCCGAACACCCTGTTGTATTTGATGAATGGCTGTAAGCCCTCATCAAATTTTACTACCTGAAGGTACAAGTTGATGAAGAAAAAGAAAAACAAAAGGAAGAAGAAGCAGGAAAAGAAGAAGGATGAATAGAAGAAGAAGAGCCAAAGAGAAGAAATAGAGGAAACAAAGGTGCTAAGTAAAACATGAGAGAGTTACGAGTGATAGATTATTTCTCTCATAAAATATTGACACCTCTTGATATGATGTAGACTTTGCTTTGTGTTTGACTGGTCATATTTAAAGGGACAGTGTGTAGGATTTGGTGTCATCTTTTCAGTGCAAAACCATGGTAACTCCCTCAGAGGCCATCCTTAAGGCCCAGACACGCCAAACCGATATCAAAGAACTAGCAGCGATGAAGGCCGACTGTTGCGTGTCCTCACGCCGCCTTTGTCTTGGCCAAAAAGTTGCACTCGAACGCACCGCAAAGACTACAGCCGACGGCCGACTACCACGTACGTTCTGTGCCTGTGTGAGATGAAACAACTCTCCCTACCAGCAGGTGGCGGTAGTCTGTATTCGTCATTCAAAAAGGGAATCCGGAAGACTGAGGACGGCAGATATACAAGCCGTGGTTGTGATACGTACATGAAACAAAGCGGCGTTTGCCGACCATTTTCACACCACTCTCACTCACCACTTAGCTTCATTCCAGATGGCCATGTCGCTGTGAAAATATCTGTGTATTGGAATGATCAGATGAAATGAGAAGAGCCTTCTGTGTTTTTCCTCTTGACTTTACTCGTTGGCTTGCTTTCCTCACTTCCGTTTCTCTTCTTGTGCACTGATTCGTTTAAGCTGAACAGCCAATCAGAGGGATTTCTTTCACTGACGGGCTCCGCCGCCGATTCAACATGCTGAATCCGCCGAAAAAACTCAGACACAGATAGACTAGAGCCGACGATGCGGGACACACCGCAAAAACTAGACCGAAGGACGCTCACTGACGGCTCCAAACTGTTCTACGGCCAACTGTCAGCTTGGTGTGTCAGGGCCTTTAACATAATAACACTACTTTAGGAGCAACGGAAGTCAGATGGCGGCTGGCGGTAACACGGATTTGCACTCTGCGGCTCACGTTAATGCAGTTTCACAAGCGTGTCAGAGAACTACGGTGTCCTTCAGGTAACGTAAAAACACTAAAGGCTCTCTCTAGAGCCAGTGAAACATGGCGGAGCAACATGGTGGACTACGTGAAGAGGACCTGCTCCCTATGTAGATATAAAAGGCTCATTTTAAGCTAACTATATTCCATTTCTGCTAATAGATCCCCCTAAATGCTACACACTGTCCCTTTAATAGTGTTTTTCATTATTTCTCTTTGTTGAACCAGCACCAAACCACAGTGGGATGCAGACTCACTGCCCACCTGTGCACAGAACTTGGACTTGGCTACAGCGATGATGAGCTTCACCACGGGGGAGATCTGGGACTGCAGAGGAGTTACCGTATGGATCACAGCTGTGAACTGCTGCGACGGGCTCTTACCTGGAGACACACACACACAGAAACAGTTTTCATGGGTAAACCGTATTGAGGTTTTTAACACAGATTTGTGCAGATGTAGCTCTCCATAAAGCTCCATAACGGTTAACTGGACACAGAGTGCTCTGTGCTGCACCCGTCATCAATCTCTCTGACAGGATATATACCCTCGCTTCCCATGACCGAGCATGAGTAAACACGTCTAATCCAGGAGTTCGCTTTGAGTGTCTCCTTTAGCGAATCGTGCTGATTTGTTTCAATGAGAAGTAATTGTATTTTCTACAACCTCACAATAAAGCAGCTCTTGTTAGTTACTTTTTTTTGCATTTTATTTGCAAACAAATGAACCAAACAGGACAAAAAGAGAAATTGTGAAGCGAAACCAAATTACTAGCCTCGATAAATGATCCCCAGCATACGGTACAATGGGTAAATGGAGTTGAGGAAATTGATTCCCCTTGTGGCAGCCAGCGCCAAAGGAACATATCAATGTTATAAAGCAATGGCTTTCATTTTTCTGAATACATTTTCTATTCTATAATAGATTAATCCATTCATATCCTACTGTATCTTTGAAGACATGTAAATGACGTACTTACATGCACACTACTAGTTTGATTATAATGAGATTAAGGTGAAACACACTTGTTTTCTGTAAACAGAGTTATGTTCATGCTCGGCGTCAGAATAATGTGATTAGCACACAATAACTGAATTTAGATGAAAGAAAAGATCACACAAAGAGCAGCAGTTATCTTTGTTGCATGCTGAGTGAGTGCTGATGGTGATTATTAATCCGATTATCAAACAAATCATGTGAATTTAGTTTATTGGGGATATCCTGGCGCTTTAATTAAACTGCTTTTTTCTACAATAATCAGGTTATAATGTGCATGTCAATTTTGAGATTACTTTTTGCATCGCACCAAAACCATGCAGGGACTTATGGGAAAACTATACACCTGGAGAAAGATTATCTAACAGTAGACAGCCTTTGCATCCTTGTTAGCACGTAGAAGAACATTGTTGGACTGGAAGTCAACATTTGCCCCCAAAGTGTCTCGATGGCTCAAAGACCTCATGATATTCTTAAGCCTGGAGAAAAAATTAAGTACAATTTGAGAGGGTCATCTGGAAAATTTGAGGCCCTATGATTAATTACATAGTTAAGTTAAATTTACTCCAGGACAAATTAAGCACTCATCACTATTGATGAACACTGTCAATGCATGTCAATACATTATTTCAATGCAGTTGTTTTGCATGTTCTTTTGTTTATCATCGACATATCCACTATGTTAAATAGGAAGGGGTTGTGTGTGTGTGTGTGTGTAAAAATGAGTCCTTAATGTTCATTGTATTTCATCGTACCTGCTAAATGAATAAATACATACATCAAAACAAAAAAAGATCATATCTACTGAAAAAAAAAGTATTAATAGACGTTCTTGGCCACTTGGGGACAGCAGAGCAAACTGAATACGCAACATTGACATTTTATCGCCTCATAAAGTTGATATGAAAAAACTTATTAGCAAACAGTTTCCTATTTACACATCCAGATCAACATTAGCATTCATTTGGAGTCGTGTTTATATCCATCTGATGAATATTTGTTCAATATTACTGTTTCTTTTGACTCTGTTTTTGGTCTCCACCAGCTTCTGAGGGAAATATCTGGCTCTTTAACTGCTCAATGCACCACTATGTTGTTTTTTTTGCAGAAAACAGCTGACTGCTGCTGCTTGAAACTGGTGAGAGTGAACCAAAACAGTAAAGTTGTGGGTTGCAAAACCAAAACAATAAGCTGAAAGGCACTAAAACACTCTGTAGAGCTGAGGGGAGCTGCACATTCAGGGGATTAACACTAAACAAACAACCCCTTTCACATTACAGAGAGTCATTTGAACCATTGTTAATTTAATATATTGACTATTGCAGCTTTCAAATACAGCTAGAATTACCGCCTCGTAGTTGTATGCCTCCGCCAACCAGTTTTTATCCATGTCTGTCCAAAATGTCATCACTTTATCATTTTATCCTGTTAGGTATTTCCATGAAATTGTCATAATTAAGTTATGAATTCTTGAGTTATGGCCAGAAAAGTGTTTTGTGAGGTCACAGTGACCTTTGACCACCAAATATAAACAGTTCCTCCTTGAGTCCAAGTGGATGTTTGTGACAAATTTGAAGAAGTTCCCTCCTGGTGTTCCTGAGATAACGCGTTCATGGTGACCTGGAGCAGATAAAGTATAGGAACACACACACACACACACACACACACACACACACACACACACACACACACACACACACACACACACACACACACACACACACACACACACACACACACACACACACACACACACACACACACACACACACACACA
>CAKALU010035039.1:50350-66164 GCA_916700995.1 Hozukius guyotensis
GCCGCCCCCCCCCACAGAAATAGACGCAGTCCTTCTGTTTCATCTGCGCTTTCTTGGAAACCGCTGAGCCACCTTGATTTGTTATTTAATTACATAAGTTTATTTCATTACAGACAAATTTTGCTACTAATTAGAGCTAGGTAGTTTTGGTATGATACATAATAATGGCTTTTAGGATCTAATGAAAGACCAACTGCATTATGGGAAGTGTAGGACCCAGCATTTTTGGAGCTTTTGCCATATTAAGAAGTAGGAGTCTGTAAATAGTGGCCTCCGCTTCATCGATTTTGAGTCGTTCACACCTTGAGAGTGATTCAGGTCACATGTGGGTCATCAGTCCACCTGGCTGTCATGTGAGAGTCGTTACAGTCACATGAATCAAGGTGTGAATGGGTCTTAAACTGTCTGTGAAGAGAAATATGGATGGCGTTGCGAGTGGTTGATAAGTGGTGTCATTTTTTGTTGTTTTTTCAGTGAAAGTTGAGGTCTGGTGATTCAACAGCTTCCTGTATTTTTGTGACTGTCTGCAGACCAAGGTTGTAATAGTTTTGGATTTTAAATGAGTTTTTATTTTATTTTAGTTTTGACTTTTCAATTTCATTTTAGTCTAGTTTTAGTTCGTTTTTAGAGTATGTTTGCTAGTTTTAGTTTAGTTTCCGTTTTTCAGAAAGGTTTAGTTTTAGTTTTAACAGTAGTTTTTGTTTGTTTTTGTTAGGGCCAGGTATAATGTCTCAGAAGTATGAAGCTGCAAATCCATACAGAATACATGGTTGGAGAACTGTGTAGGAATTGCCATAATGTTAAATTTTTAATCTTCGCGCTACTTTAGTGAAGCAATTGCAGCACAGCGCCATCTCCTGGAAGGTCAAATCCGTTCAGTTTCTGTGGTTCAATATCACGAAAGTTGATGGAAATTCAATCTGTCTCCTTTTTACGGCAGTGATATATTAGAGCTAAAAAACAAAACAAAAATTTAAATAAATTTATGTTAATTTAAATTTTATTTTTATTAGTTTTCACCCAGGCAATATCGTTTCAGTTTAGTTTTTCTTAAAGGATATTTTTTTTTATCTAATTGAAATTTACTAGAAATATCTTTCACAGCTTTTAGTTTTAGTTTTAATTTACTATAATAACCATGCTGCAGACAAGTGTCAGTATGTTATTACCCTTCACTTTATTGCATCTTCTGGTGTCATTAAGGAGGTATTGTACCAGACACAAGCATGCTGACCCTTAAAACAAGTAGCACATCGTGGCCGAGTGTTGAAGAGGTATTCAAAGAATCCAATGTTCCAAATGAAATGAAATGTAAAGCATTCCTCCCAACTCTTTTCTATCTTTCTGTTTGGGGAAAAAGAGTTTGAATTTCACAAAAACTATACAAGAGATTACTGCCAGTGTCACTGCACAGGAGACCTCAATATGTATGTGGCACCAATATTGTGGGAGTTGCAGCCGGGTGAAAAAGTTTGCAGAAAAAGAGAAATTACATTTGGCCACGCACATCAGGAGAAATTTAGAGTTTTTTTGTCTCGCTCAAGGACACTCCAGCTCCAGATTAATAATATAATAACAGGTATGCAAGATATCAACAGTGTGCGTGTGGCTAGTAACAGACAGCACACTAATAAAATACAGGAGGTAATACAGTAGTTTCTATTGCTCAGCAAGCACAATAAACTTCAGGTTTGGCCTTGGCTATGTCAGATTCTAACCGATGCAATTTTAGAATATGCTGAAATAAATATAAAATTATCAATATGCAGTCAAAATTAATTGAAATTGAGATGGATGGAGAAAGAGAAAGAGACTTGGACTGTTTCAGCACCACGGAGAGAGACCGACACTTCATGGATGTATAAACAGATATATGGTCTGAATGTTTCAGCACCATGGAGAGAGACCGACACTTCATGGATGTAAAAACAGATAGATGGTCTGAATGTTTCAGCACCATGGAGAGAGACAGACTGCAGCTGTGTCTCCATTCAGGGGCCAGATCCTTCAAAGTTTTAATCCCTGAGCTCTGAAGTTTTAAGGTCCACCTTGCACTTACTTCACAGAGTTCAAGACTAATGGTGCATTTGGGTGGACATTTAATATTCTAAATTAAAAGAAATAAATTCAGGAAGTCAGGAAAAAAGCAGTGTGTTGTGACTTGTTTTAAGTTTGAATGATGATTGTAACTCAAACTAAGACAGCTGAAAGACTTAAAAAGGGAAGTGAGTTTGAGGATTCTTCCCAACTTTTCTCATTATTTTCTATAGGGCCAAAACAAGTCACACTATTTTGCAAATTCAACAAAAATTACTCAAAGGATGGCTTCAAAAAGTTAAACACTTGCCCTCAATGAGCCGCACATTTTCTTGTGTGCACCAGAAAAAAGTTGTACCTACCGGCTTTGTAGCTGCACAATATGACAGTCTACAATTTAAAAAAACAAAAAAACAAAAATAAACAAATTATTTACATTAAATCAGAGTTCAATGTTTCAACCAGGGAGACTTTTTATTGCCAGGTATAGTGCATCTAATCGTGTACAAGAGGTATAAAATGTCATGTTAATGCACCTACAGGGAGTTTGTTCCCACTGGATTTTGGTCTATGATTACTTTACAGGAAAAGAATGGTTATTTGGCTCTACCCATTGCAATTTATCTTTACCTCTAAGAATTTTTTGCATTGTAACTCTAGACTCTCTTAACTCAAGTCTTTTTCCTACACAGATTCAGGTAGTGACAAAGAATGTGTGCATATTTATGTTATACATGATCTTAGAACAGAAACAATTAGTATATCTTCAGTCCTCTGTTTTTCCTCCCTTTGTTAATGAGTGTATCCCTTATGGGTCTTGTACAGCTATAGCATATTGTCAAAATTTCTTTATAACCTAAAGTAGCTCCACAGCACAGCTTTTCACAAACTAAAGTGAAGATGTAACTTGAGCCATCGAATCAGGATGTTCTTACAGCTCCTGAGGCCACTACGTCTGAGCAGCGAGTCAAACTTTTTTCAAACTAACAGGCAGAAGTTGCAACTGCTTTGCCATCAAAAGTTATGGGAAGGTAGCAGAGTGAGACCGTCGTACACAGGGCATCGACGACAACTTATTCCCCGAGCAGCAGCACTGGAGATGGCAGCCGCTAAAATAGTGATTTACTGCAGTGGCATAAACCAACCTGCCCCATCTTTCCTTCTATCCCTCCCTTCTGTCTTCCTTCTAACCCTTGTGTCTACAATCCCTCAGAGAAAGACAAACATCGATCTGAGTTACAGCCTCAGTCTCTCCAGTCTGCATATCTATACACACACCCACGTATATATACACACACACCAGGCCACCTTCTCTTCACTCTTTGCCTGCAGCTTTAAGTTTCTGAACTCTGCTTCAACAGCAGTCTTATAACACACATACATATTTAAATATATTCTTCTACATTTTGCTTATTTTAATGACCAGTGATGCAATCTATATCATGAGGTCAGCTTGAGCATTTGCTGTTTTTATATTTGCTGACTTCTAAACAACCAGCAACCCGGTCTATGATATGTTTTTTGTGCTGTTGTTGCAGCAAACATCCAGCAACAGCTTCCAGGCAAGCTCTTGGTGGCAGGAGCAACAGCTTACTTTGGAATAAATTGAAGAAAAACCTGGAAGAATTTCAGCTGAATTCACAGAAAATCTAAGGAAGAAAACATCGCAAACGGATTGACAGGTGATCTCTGGCAAGTGCAGTAGAAACACTGCCATTTTTCACATTTGGTTTGCCAAAGGCAGAGGTTGCAGAATTGAGACAACTGCACCCCCACCCAAACATCTGCCACCTACCCCCATCTATCATGCATCTTATGGGATGCAAAAAGGAAGTAAAATGTTGCCTTAGAGTCAGTTAGTTGAGCCGCGTTCTTTAAGCTTATATTTGTTTACGGTTTGGAAAAATAGCACCATTAAATGTATGCCAAATTAGCTATTAACAGTTCCTGTTTGCATTGTATACATGGATGTACAGACAACTATTACGTGATTACTCTGATAATAAAGAAAACTTAAAAATGTGACAATTCTAGGGCTGTGTATTGGCAAGAATCTGGCGATACGATACGTATCATGATACAGGGGTAACGATTCAATATATTGTGATACTGCAAGCAAGGCAATATATTGCAAGTTTTTTTAGGAAAACTGTCATAGTATAAAGAACACACCAGAAATAAACCATTTTAGAATAGGCAAAAATAACACATTTATACTGCATGCAAAAAAATGCATGGTTTTTGCCCCAAATTGCATGTAATTAGCACAAACTTGGCATGTCTGTAAAGGAGAGACTTGTGAGTCCCTATAGAACCCATTTTTATTCACATATCTTGAGGTCAGAGGTCATGGGACCCCTGTGAAAATCGCCATACCAGTTTTTCCTTGCCAAAATTTAGCGTAAATTTTGGAGCGCTACAACCTCCGAAAGTTCGAATAGCAGCCGGGCCCGACTGCGGGCCATCAGATTTTTGAGAGGTTGATTAAAAATCAATAGTGTTTTGGAGAATCGACACAGTATCGCACAACATAATATCGCGATACTCATGTGTATAGATATTTTCATACACCCCTAGACAATTCTCAGGCAAGTTCTAGAGTTATAAAGAGTATCTTTTTTATTATGATTTCTAAGCTGAATTATGGACATTTATTCATGATGGATTCAGATGTAATGATATCTTCGGAAACTGTAAGTCGGACTGAATCTAAAAAGATGTGATTCATGTCTGTGTGTTAAAATTAAACTGAGTTATGACTCAGAGGAGTAAGAATTTGGTGCCGCCAAATCGGGCGCCAAGGGTTTTAAAGTACCTTAATTGGCTCCATGAGGTCATGTTAGGACAAAAGCTGTAAATGAAACTACCAATGACAACAACATCTAAGCAAATCAATCTTCTAATGTGACGAGATCAACGCTTACCCAGTATGGCATAGTAAAAAGGGAACTGGGCAGGGTCAGTTGAGTACTGGGGGAGTGCATAGAGACCACCAGGTAGGGAATTCCACAACAACCGGTTTCTGGACACAAGGGAGTCCACGCGGTCCTGGATGATCTGGACGGAAGAAGACAGGAGGAAGTACAGCAACAAGAGGAGGTGGAGAAGAAAGCATGTGAGGAGAAAGATGAGGAACAAAAGAAGGATTTGAGGAATAGCGGGTGAAGTGAGAAAGAGTGGAAAGAAAAAACGAGTGAAGAGAAGTGATGATTAGATAAATAATTCCCTTTTCTTCCTACTTGTCTCTTTATTTCACACACATGGCTTCCCAAATCTAACAGAGTTGACTTAGAAGTGCCAGTCACAGAGTATCCATACATTCACATACTGTATAATATCATACATTATTACACGGCTTTGTTGAATCCTCAATTCTGATTAGTCAAACTAGGCATTCTACGGTTTGTTATTTCTTTATGGCAGACCGTTGCTATGTATAACAGACCGTTGCTATGGACGCAGTCCTGATCTCGGACTCTAGCGGACCGTTTTTGTGCCAAATTATTGATTTCTTAGCCGTGTAATAAGCAGGATAATGTACAGCTAGCGGGTCATTGTTGATAAATAAACCCTTTCAGAGCGATGCAAGACCCCAACGCGAAGCCCTGAAGGAGTTTATTTCACAACCATGACTGGCTCGCTGTACATTATCCCTTACATATCGTGTCCAAAGAAAACCATGTATCTATTTATAGAACATTTTCCTGCTTCTTAAGCTAAATTAACATTTTAAAAACCAATGTGTTAGCTTAAAAATGTATTTTCACACATCTGAAAATAAGGCTGTTTTGTTTGATACAGGAAAACTTAATGTTTTGGAAATACATGATTTTCACAGGGCAGTGAATTTAAATTTAAAGCCGATTTAAGAATAAACAAAGCTGGAAAATGAATGATATCACTACTTTATTTTCCATTACTATATCTGATCCAGAAAAGCACAAGGACGCATCATATGGCTCATTTAAGCTTCCTCATAATGGCCTCTTTACACTTCCTCTCCAACTCCAGACATGTGATAATATTTGGAAATAAAAGTAGCCAGCTGTTTAGCTGCAGCTGGTGCTTTGGGGAACAGACCTGAGATACTTCACTGCTTCACTTTGGGCATCAGCTTGCTCCCAACATGAGGAGTCCATTAGTTATTTAGCTAATAATATCCATCTGGCTTGTTACCAAAGGTCAGGTTAGTGGGTTGAGTGTTGTGAGTCTTCAGGGGGCCTTAGAGGAAGAGCAACGACACAACTCCAACCTGCTGCTGGGCCTCCGAATACACAAACGTCTAAAGTTCAGCAACAAGGATGTCATTTCTTTCACGTAATTAAATTTTAGTATCACTATTAATTTATTACTAGACTATTAAATGTTTAATTGCGATTAAATACATGATTGTCCATAGTTCATTCTGATTAATCGCAAATTAATCACAATTTTTTTTAACTGTAAATGCAAAAAGTGCAAAAGTACCTTTAAGGGAGATTTGTCAAGTATTTAATAATCTTATCAACATACTGTTGGAGTGGGCAAATATGCTGCTTTATGCAAATGTGTGTATATATAAATTATTGGAAATCAATTAACAACACAAAACAATGACAGATATTGTTCAGAAACTCTCACAGGTACTGCATTTAGCATAAAAAATATGCTCAAATCATAACATGGTAACAGTTTTTCCTCGCCAAAATTTTGCATAAGTTCAGAGCGTTATTTAACTTCCTTCACGACTTTGCTAGTATGACATGGAAAAAAATCGATTGCGTTAATGCTTTAAAGTAATTAGAGCGTTAAAACAAATTTGCGTTAATGTGTTATTATCGCGTTAACTTTGACAGCCCTAATTTTTGTCAATATGTACTTAAAGTAAACGTAAAACGGCCACTTTGACTGTGAAACTGTTATATATGATATTACTGATTTATTATTACTGATGTTTTAATGTGCAAGTAGCATTTTACTGTTGTAGTTAATCAAGGTGGAGCGGATTTAAATGTTGTTATATCATCTATAATAATATATCATAGTTTATAAGCTCTTCATATGTTTTGTAAGTAAAATCTCAATATGTAAAGTAACTAGTGTCCCTCTAAATTGTACACCTTATTTATTTATAACTTTTAATATACGTCCATCCATTTTGCACAGCTTGCGGCAATTTGCAAACTGTATGCACACACATGTTTAAAGGGCATACTTTCTTACTTTTTACATTTAACTTTTGTTAATACTTGTGTTTTCATATTTGCACTTTTCTTTGTTCAGTGTGGTTCGTGTTGCTGTGACATGAGAAATCCCCCCCAGGATTATTTAAGGATCTATTCGGAAGTATCTGGTGGAGTCGAAGTATAAAGTAGCATGAAATGGAAATACTCAATGTGCAAGTACCTGCAATGTGTACTTTAGTTAAGTAAATGTACATACACACAAGACATAAATGTCTTATGTGATGGCAGGAATGAGAGAGTGACAGTTAGGTCACCGTCACAATACAAAGTCAGAGCGACGCACATCGACTGTATTTGTATTCCATTATTAAGGGATGAAAGGTGTTGACTGACGCTGCTTGAGGGATGATCATGTAGCCGGCTGGCTCAGCAGATGCTGAGTGACAAGCTTTTGTGGGATTTGAGCACAAAAAAAGTCTTTTTTTTACGAGGAAAGCTCCCAACCACTAGCTCGGTTTTCTCTCCACTTGTCACCAATTCATCTGATGAACTCAGGTCCCCGTCTGACGAACCCCGGCAGACTTTCTAAAGGTGTGATGGCTTCAATTACTTGGTGCTAAAGAAGTGCTTTTACGCCATAGAAGCATGCTTTATCACGTCGGCAGGAGATGAGCATATGCATGAGTGTGTGAATTCAAGTGCTAAACCTATAGGATATAGGATATTCAAGGCTCATCACTGGTATTTTTGTATTTATGATGACAGCCAACAGAGTTACTGGCCAATAGATATATTAGGGCTGGGACGATATGCTTATCTCCCAATTCGATACTTGGGTGCCGATTCGATATGTATAGATATTTTTATGCGATTCAAGTATTGCAATTCGATATTACGATTTATTGCAATTTTTGTTAATTTTTTAACACTAGACCAAGGGAAAAAGTTGAATCATACACTTCTAGTAACTTTTACTTCGAAAATCTCTAAATTATACAGTAAAAATGTTTAACTTTCAGCATTTATGTAGTCAGAAATGTCCTCAAGTCAAATATATCAGCCATTGTCAAGAATTACTTATTGAACAATGAAAGCGGTAACTTCCTTCTACCTCCACATTGACTCAAATGAAGCAATTATATCGATTCAGGTACTAAAAAATTAAAAAATCGTAAAAACAACAAAAAAATTTAAATATTGATAGGTGAAACAATTTTTTCCCCACCCCTAATAATTTACCCTTTCTGATGTTATAATGATTACAGACTGACATAAAAATGGTGAAATACATTAAGCTTTGAAAAGAAGCAAATAACTGACAGACAAAAGCTATCAATAATTTCAATGTATTGATTAATTGAAGTGACAACAAACTAGGGGGATTTATTGTGAAGGTGTAAAACATTTAAAAGTAACAAAATGCTCAACTATTTGTTGATTTTATTGATTTTTGATCAATAATTGATATCCACTGTAAGCAAAATATTTAAAAACAGGATTACTTTAAATAAAATAAAATATGTCATCAACATTTTCTACTTTACTTTGACATCTATATGATACTGAAAACAAAGAATGGAAGAACACATTTTTGGGGGGCTTTCTGGTTTTTCCCTCCGATTCCAGAGCTCTCTACTGATCTGTGGAGAATTGGCACATAAACCAGCTCTTAACACACACACACACACACACACACACACACACACACACACACACACACCTCATGACACCAACTGTCAGGCTCGCAGTATGGGGGCCACTACAGTTATCAACAACGCCTCATTTCACCCATTTAGCCTGGTGGCGTGCTGGCTCTGAGTTTTTAGCACATCTGGCCAGCAGTATACGGCTGTCAGTGGGCTTCTGTCTAATTTCATACCCTGCTAGCGCCGGACATTTGGGGATGTCACTAAGGTGTTGTTTGTGCTGTGATTGTAAGAGAAAAAACGCTGCAATTTGAGAAGCGTTTATATTAAAGCTGCAGTCGGTAACTTTGAGCAAATATGATAAAAAAAAGTTATTTTTATAAACATCTTCAAAAATATATACTGTATGACAATTAACCTCACATTTACGTGGTGGAATAATTGCAGATTGCACCTTAAAACATGCACTCTTTTCTACATTTGAACCATTAAATTGAGGAGAAAATACAGTGATTTTAATCTAATTCTAATGTGTATGCTGATGACTGATGTCCCACGTTAGTAATTATATCTCAGATTTTGTTTAGGACTCTAATCCCATCTGAACAAGCCTGAAGTTGAGTGGCGATGGTGACTTCAATGTTACTGCAATGATGCAAATGATGACATAAAGTGATGATGATTGCGAACAATAATGTGTGCTACAAGAGAGATCTCAGCAATTGTACTGATGTTTATGTGATGATGATGGTGGTAATTAAGAGGATTATTATGTTCGGTGTTCAGAGATGCTACAGAGAGCAAATAGTCCCCGAGGACCGAATCAAGGCTGTGAGGAAGTGAACTAACAACAACAGAGAATAAAACGAGAGGAGGAAGGTTCTTATACTCCAAGTTCATCCTCTACACTTGAGCTAGCAAGGTCATTTAATGAGGCAGCCTCTAGCTTTCTAGTCTTGAGAGGAGGCAGAAACACCCACACACACATACTGCAGAGGGCTGCCAGAGACTACAGACCTCCTTCACATTTGGCACTCCACGCTGCCCCTCGTGCTCACATCAAGTTTGGATGTCATGCGCCAAAATGCTTGTTTCCAGTGTTAAAATCAAACTTTCCTCCGACAAAGTTTGTCAGATTGCCATGTGCATAAACATCCTCCTTCCCAATATTTGCCAGCGAAGTTAATGGTATTTCATTAAAGCTTCAGTAGGCAGAAAGTATTTGGCATCATTGGGCAAAAATTCCATAATAACCTTTCAGCATATTGTAATTCAAGTGTTCTAAAAGAAAACTAGACTTTTCGGCACCTCCTCATAGCTCTGTTTTAAAGCTTTGAAAAATCGGGAGACTTTGGCCAATCACAGGTCATTTCAGAGAGAGCGTTCCTATTGGCTGTGCTCCGGCTGGTGGGCGGTGCTTGGTAGTTCCTCGACAGATCTCAACATGGCTGCCAGGTCAAAAACGTTCTCATTTTACAGCTTAACAGTACACTACACAAGGCATTACGGTAACAGAATATTGTTTGTGTAACCATTAAGCAGTACGCTCAGTAGGATCATTTAAAGCTGCACTAATCAATATTCTGATTAACAATGGATCAAATGACTTTGTTTGCAGATGCAGTAGTCTGCTGTTTGCAGCTAAAATGCTCTCATAACTCAAATGTGTGCTTCCTGGTGAACATAGTAGAACATTTAGCAAATGGTGGCAGTTGGTGGAGACCAAAACAGAGGCAAAAGAGAAGTGAATATCGGACTCTGAATGAATTTATAAGGTGATAATATGTCAATGTCAACAGCTTTCTTCGTTGCCCCCCAAGTGGCCAAAAAAAACCAAACAATTATGCCGCTTCAACATCAATAATTATGGCAAATTTTTTTGTGTGCGTGTTTCTGTAAAGATTTAAATGTTCTATATATGGGATTCAGAGCATTAATAAAGCAGCAAATGATTTGCTATGTAAAGATATAGAGGAGTAATGTCTACTTGAGCAGAGAACAAAGTTGCCCTCTGTGCGTGTTGTAATCTCAGCTTCTCTGTGCTATATTTACGTTGTTGTGAAGTTGTATTAGAGATGATTTCAATGTGCTGACTGGAAGTTAGTAGAAAATGTAATTTTGTAAAATGCAACAAAAATTAAAACGGACCTCAAACACACACCATCAAAAACTAAACTACTTTTGAGGTGCCCTTGAGCAGCACAAAGAAACCCCCAATTACTTCAGTGGAGCTATACTCTGTGGTTACTGTTAGAAGTACTGGAAATGTGTGAATATGAAGCGGAATATCGCTGGAAAAGAGGGGGCACATTCAGCTAACCTTCTTTAGAAAAATATAACTGACAACTGGAGAAAGATTTCTTTTAAAAGTTTATCTTTGGGAGGTGAGGCATAGCCAGCGGCAATGTACAGATAGAAAAAGACGTCGCCGTTAAATTGACGATTAAATCAAGCTCTCCTGACAAAACTAAACCCAAAACTCCCATTAAGACCATTTCTGTCCAAGCTTACCTCCAGAGTAGTTAAGACGATTTTGGTTACAGAAGAAAAGTAGGCGTCCCAGAGGAACTGAGTCTGCTGGCGGAGAGCCAAGATCCTGTCACGGCCCACAGACCGGGTAATGGAGGGAACCTGGAGGAAGAGGAGAAGGAAGAAAAACCAGAGGACAAAAATGACGAGTGAGATAGATTGAGTTAGATGTTAAACAATACTGAGTGAGAGGACGAGAACCAGTGTGTGGAGAAAAAAAACAGCAGACAGGTGGAGGAAGCATAAGTAATTTTGTGGACGTGCAGAAAAGATTAGAGGAAATTCTTCCTTCCCTCAAGACTCTTCTACTCCCACATCTTACTCTGTCCGTCACCTAGCTTACCCCCAGGACAGTTTGATAGCTAAACCACCTGCTGTCCATCTGTAATACTCTATTCACACCTTACGGTAGATATTATTAAGTGTCGACTAGAGAGGGACATTAAAAAAGGTTCTGTTAACTAGATATTGTTTATTCAATTATAAAAAAGTGGATATTTTTACAATATTTTTTTCATACAAGACATCCTGGAATTGTCGATGTTTAAAACTTGGTTTTCCTTTTTTCTTTTGTCAATGGGTTTGGTGAAGTTTACATTCATAGTAACACCACTACTATAGAGGGACAGAAGCTCGGTATATTTTAATGGTTTTCACACACTCGCACGCAGGTTTTATAGCCGAGTCAGGCTGGTGGACGGTGCAGTCAGCTTGTTGTAAATGATAGTTTGTTGGTTATTGTGACAATAAATATCATAAAGATCATCCTCACACCTTTTTGCAATATTATTTGTGTGTTTATATTCCTCCTAAACTCAAATATGTGCTATTCATATACCAATATACTTGAACTTGCATCATAACTGCTAATTTTTGCAAGACAGCTGAGCACAATCTTTCCACAAACCCCCTTACAAGTAAATTGGGGATTGGAAATCACCGATTTAGACTAGGCCTGCTATTTTATTAATTCATCAATTAGTTAGTCTATAAAACTTTAGGAAATATTGAAAATTAGACGGTCAGAGCAACTGACGTAGTTTAAATAGCGAGAAAATCAGGGCAGGTGGGAGGGGAGTTGGACGGGTCAAACAAACACAGGACTTTCGCCCAGGAGACCGCTGTTCGTGTCCCGTGTAAAACCAAATCAACATTGACTTATTTTACTGTAGTTTTGTTACGCAACTTCCGTACTTTACTAACGCCTGTTACGTAACAAGTGTTGTTATTTTATGTAACAAACATACTTATTTTAACACAACCACAATCATTTCCTAAGCCTAACCAAGTGTTTTTTTTTTTGCGTAAGTAAACCTAAAAACTAAGTAGACCTACGCTGGAAGTTTATTTTGAAAAGACACTATGCATGTAACTAGCGGAAGCTGACACGCCCAAAACTGACGCTAGAGGGTCAGCATCATAGGTTGAAGCGTAGGGCCACTGACCAAGCGTCGATATTTGACAAGATGGGAGTGAGAATGTGTTGACAACACAGAGAAAAACAGTAAATCCTCACATTGTAGAAGCTGGAACCAGGTTAGTATTTTGGCTTGATAAATGAGTCACACCTCTTCCTAACATACAGCGAGCAAGCGAATTCTGGCGAATGGAGCGGGTCCAGATATACTACGAGCGATGTCAGATACTCTCAGCGTCGATTTTGACCAATGAAAATAGGTTCTGTTCATCAATTAATTATTTCAGCAATGGGAAAGAACAGAAAACCTAAAATAAAATAAAAGATTCAAGCTTCAGTGAGTTTTTATCTCTGTGTTAAAGCCCCTTTGTTTACATCATGTATTGCTCCAGGAAGGTGTGAATGATTGTTCATTTATTTACTTTGGATAAATATCGAGTGACCAGAAATCATCCAGTTGTGTCTTTCTGCCTCAAACCGGCTACAAAGGAGTTCTGCGACGGCAATGTACCAACAACTCTGCAGAGCTGCTCGGAGCCCAAATGACCTGTTCCTGGTGGCAAGCCGAGGTCCCAGCTCACATTGTCATGGAGGAAATGAGCAGCTGGCTTGTACCTTGCAGCAGTAACCATCCTCGGGGAAAAGCAGTGGAGGGATGAAATCAAGGGGACACGAGGATCCTGCCAACCTGACCGGGGAGCTAAACATCCTGATGTGCCCGGGAAGACGGAGCAGGATGCTCTCTTGATGCTCAGTTTGGAGAAAAACAAACCACCTCCTCGATGAGGTCAGACATGACCTCAGCTGCCCCGCTCAGCTTCACAATAAAGCTGAAAAGAGAATGACTAGCGTTGTGGCCAATGACGAGAGTGGTGGATTTGGAGCCCAGGACCCTTCTGGTGTTCTGGCCACGAACCCAAAACCTCTTCACTGAAAGTTTTATTGCCAACACAGTCAGTGGAATAGTGACTGATGGTGCTAAAATCAGTTTGTTAAGAGCAACCAGAGCTTGAAACATTGGTCTCAATCCAGGAAAATGTTTGGGGATCAATCAAAGAGTCCTGAGCTGCTTGGCTCCATCTCTCGTTGTGATCAATGAGCTTCTCCTCGTGTTCTTGAAGCCTGATGAGGCAGCCGCAAGTAACGATGAGCCCGTTTTGGATCTTCTTAACTCGTTTTCCACTGAAACATTTTGTGTCCCTAAACACCCAAAGGTTTTTGTATTTCCTGCTTCAAGAAGAGACTATCATCAACCTCTTTATTCATGATCCTCACTCTTAACGGTTTACTTTTGGCATGTGTATGTTTGCACCTTCTTGGTAATCTTTCCTGTTTATATTTTGTTATTTTGCACTCTATATATTTGCACTCTTTGCACTCTTTCCCACTTTGTACTGCAACTGCTGCACAACAATTTCCCTCAGGATAAATAAAGTTTTATCTTATCTTATCTTTTAACTGCAGTTTACAGTAAACAAACTCCTGAAAGGCGCCATGCAGACACACAACACTGCATGAAAACATCAGCCCCCTCATTCAATTAAAAGAGACCACTGCGTTGATGTAGCAGGGGTGCTGACGCAGAGCTGGAACTAGAATTACCGCCTTAGTAAAATTGCACTTTATATCCATGTCTGTCCAAAATGTCATCACTTCGTCATTTTATCCGTTAGTTAGACGTGAAATTGAAATAATTAGCACATAAATTCTTGAGTTATGGCCAAAAATGTATTTGTGAGGTCACAATGACTTTCACCGTTGATCTTTGACAACAAAAATCAAATCAGGTCATCTTTGAATCCAACTGGACGTTTGTGCCAAATTTGAAGAAATTCCCTCCAGGCGTTCCGCAGATATCTCATTCACAAGTATGGACTGTATGTACGCCCAGACGGACGGACAACCTGAAAACAAAATGCCTCTGGCCACGCCAGTTGTTGGCATGGAGACATACAAATTTGAAAATCTGTAACTCAAGTTAGACTTCTTGGATTATGTTTATTTTCTCACCGAAACCAGATAAAACAGTTTGTTTTCCATCTGGATGCCCACTGAACAAGGTCCAAAATCATTTGGAAATAGAGAGCAGAACAAAATGCACCAAAGTCCTGCTAAGTAAGTACAAAAACAATAACCAGTTAAAGTACAGAGTAGCTCAGTTGCATACGTGATTAAAGCAGATTTTAACCTTTTTTTAACGACTTGATTGTACAAGATAAATTTCCCAGTTTAAGATTGTGAAAACTGAGAACTACAAGTCAAAATAAAGAGTCCCAGTCTGAAGACACAGTATAGGAGGTCGTGTTGCTGTTGACGTCAGTGGGATCCGCCAACAGCAGAGCGAGCTTTAATTGTTCAGCTCTCTGAGGTGGAATATAAACAACACCAATCAAATCAGCTCAATTCTCTTCCCCCTCGATTGACTCTAATAGTGTTTATGTTTCTCAGCAGGGGCATTGTGTGTGTGTGTGTGTGTGTGTGTGTGTGTGTGTGTGTGTGTGTTGTGGATGTCTCCTCTCCACAGTGGGAATAGAAACTCTACATATTAAACAGCCCGGTATTGCAGTTCTCAGTGATGTAATTGAAAGTAATGAGATTCAACTCTCTCAGCAGGTGTTAGAGCTCCGACGTGGTGTTGAACAGTGTGTGTGTGTGTGTGTGCGTGTGTGTGTGTGTGTGAAAAAAAAGAAAGACAAAGAGGGCATGCATCCAGAATCTGTTTACCAACCAGAAACATGTTTGTTATTGCATTTTTATTATACTGTACAGATGCTGTCATCTACACCAAATAATTAAAGGGTTTCTGGGTATTTTTAATGCTTTTAATGATGTTTTTAGTTGACTTTGCAATGAAGCCCAAATCCTGAGCTTTAAGGACTCTATTCTGACACTTTTCCAGAAACTGATTGAACTCTGACCACTGTACCAGCTGTCTCAGTGCTGCAGGAAACACATTAAGCTGCTTCAAGGTGTCCTCGGAGTCGGGGAACTTTTTTCAGAGCCACACCCATTAACCTGCT
>CAKALU010035042.1:0-10326 GCA_916700995.1 Hozukius guyotensis
AAAAAAAGTCGTAATATTACGAGAATAAAGTCATAACTTTATGAGAAAAAAAGTCGTAATATTACGAGAATAAAGTCATAACTTTACGAGAAAAAAAGTCGTAATATTACGAGAAAAAAGTCATAACCTTACGAGAAAAAAAGTCGTAATATTACGAGAATAAAGTCATAACTTTACGAGAAAAAAAGTCGTAATATTACGAGAATAAATTCATAACTTAACGAGAAAAAAAGTCGTAATATAACGTGAATAAAGTCATAACTTTACAAGTAAAAAAGAAAATAAGGCGTAAAATTTACTACTACTACTTGACAATATTATGACTTTATTCTCGAAATCTCAGATTTTTTTTTTTCCCTCAATGTAGCCCTAATACTCCGTTGTACCATAGACCTACAACAATGATAAATAAAAATGAAAATGTAAACAAAAAACAGTTATTCATTTCCATTTTTAAAAATCCACAGGGAGCCACTGGAGATGGGCTAAAGAGCCGCATGTGGCTCCGGAGTACTCGAATATTTTGATATGGTGTAACTTGATTAGTTTTACTCCACTACATTTATGTGACTACAGCTACAGTAACCAAAGAAAAACAAAGTGTGTTTCCTCTACTGTACCTTCAAGGTATTTAGCGTTTCCATTTGGTGCAACATTTATCTGAGTTACTCTGCAAACTAGGGCTGCAACTAACAATTATTTTCCTTGTCAATTATTCTGTTGATAATTTTCTTGATTAATCGATAATTTTTTTTGGTCTATAAAATGTCAGAAAATACTTTAAAATACTTTTTGTTGACATTTAGATCACAGATTATGCATTTGAAAGCAGTGGACCTACATAATTACGCTAAAAAGACAAGACAAGACTTTATTTTTCTTTGGTTAACAAATCCCATAAAAAAGACCAAAACCAACAACATATTAATCCTTCAAACATATTGTGTCTGAGTATTCAAAGCCTGTATATACATATCTTCTCCCTCTGTGCCACAGAGCTCCAAAAACTATTAAAAACACATTAGTGAGCCACACGGCTACACTGGCTGACATGTTTCCTTCATTACGATGAACACTGTAGTTTATTTTGAGTCAATCCCACATTCACCAACCTGCTGCAGTAAATACTCAGTAGACCACCAAATGTTTTATTTATCCGCCGGTGAAAGTAGTCCCCAAATAAATGGGCTATCTACTGTTTACTGCTAAAATCTACAGCATTGCGAGCTGTGGAATTACTGAGCCTTTTTCTTTAAAATGAAACAATATATTTGTGACCTGATTTTACAGATTTATGAGGGGAAAGTATTTATAGATGACCTAACACATTGCTGGTTTTGGTCTTTTTATGGGATTTCAGCATTGTTGTATTTCTACTTTTACTTAAGTTAAAGGTTCAACAACTTCTTCCATCTGTTACAAAAAAGCCAGAAACAAATAAGAGGATATCCTTCACTAGTAGAAGTTCACAGTAAGTTACATATGGTCTCAATTAATGGGTCAAAGTGGCATTTTGACAGCAGCTATTTCAACATGAATGTGTCCTATTAAACGCCTCCCTCTGGTGTTGAGTGGAGCTCTCCAAAGTGACGACCATCTGGTCTTTATAAGGGTTTCTCTGATACCGTCATAAATCTATCAAACAGAGAAGTGGTTCCCACCGAGGGGTCACGAGATTTATCTGAAAGATCACAAGGTCACTAAAGAAAAGAAAAGAAAACAAATAAATTTCTGCTTCACAAACTCACAGAAATAAACGTTTTTAGACTAATTTACTGCCTGTTTCTTCTTCTACTTACTCTAAAAATTATTCAAATAAAGTGAAGAGAAACACTCTTTGGTTGTGACCAGTTCAACCAGAGACGAGGGGTTACAAGCAAGGTTATAATGGTTTTTAATTTTTAATTATTTTTTTTTAAGTTTTTATCTTATTTTAGTTTTGACTTTGATTTAAGTTTAGTTGAGTTTTAATTTGTTTTCAGCGCGTTTGCCAGTTTTAGTTTATTTTCAGTTTTTCAGAAAGGTTTAGTTTTTATATATTTAGTTTGTTTTTGTTAAGGCCAGGTATAATGTCTCAGAAGTATGTAGTTGCATATACATAGAAAATATATTAATGTATAATAAAAAATATAATAATCCTCTGTCATTAGAGTTGACGGAAATTCCTGCTCTCTCCTTTTTTCGGTAGTGATATATTTGAGTTAAAAAAATAAAGCTGAAATGAATTTACATTCATTTTTATTTTATTTGTATTAGTTCTTTACCCAAGCAATATAGTTTCAGTTTAGTTTTTCTTAAAGGATATAGTTTTTATTTAGTTTCAGTTTACTACAAATATTGTTTTCTTTTCGTTTTCGTTTTCATTTTACAAGTAGGCGTTGCTTTGTTTTAAGGAGTCACAAAGGTTGGGAATCACTGAATTAGAGCGACATATTGATTGTACCCTAAACGTTGCAGTTTATTCTGCTCTACTCATTTTTCCAGAAGTAAAACATAATCAGATATCTACTCAAGCAATAGCAGAATGAAATTTTTTCCATTTACACAGAAGAATGCACTAATACAACTGCAGAAATCAAATGGCTCTTTTACAACAAAACATTAGATTCATTGTGATTTCCACTTATGTTTTGAAGTTAAATCTGTGTCTGAACTCTTAATCTACTCAAGCTCCAATCTGTTGTGTGTTTTTCTCTTGTGTGTGTGTGTGTGTGTGTGTGTGTGTGTGTGTGTGTGTGTGTGTGTGTGTGTGTGAACAGCAGCAGTAGCATCATGGAGGAGTTAGACGTTCCACAGATGAGGAGAGAAGTGGAAAGCCTTCAGTATCAGCTGGCAATCAACAGAGAGAAATCCTCCATCACCGTTACTGAGTGAGTGTGTACGGTACACACACACGCTCTCTTAAAGGGATAGTTTAGGTGTTTTGAAGTGGGGTCGTATGAGGTACTTATCCATAGTCAGTGTATTACCTACAATAGATGACGGTCGGCACGCCCCCCAGTTTGGAGAAACAGACAGGAGTACCGACATGGGAGCAAAGCAATGTACTGCTGTGGACGGGGACAGCAGAAAAACTTATTCTAGCCACCTAAAAGAAAGGCCCACCTAAAAAAATCAATATCAGTTTAAGTGTATGCAATATTTAGCATTATTCATCTTGCTGTGCCCTTTCCGATGGGGAATTGAAGCCGTATTCATCTATGGTCTTGCCAGAGCAACCAAAGTCCATTGAAAAAAACCTCACAGAACAATGGGGTTGCTGGTCATAGCTAAGTAAGTTAGCTAGTGTTGGTGACGTGTATGGTGCGAGATGAGAGATGTAGTTCACTGAGCGGTTTCACACAAAACTAAATGATACTAAAAAAAACTGAGACTTTCTTGACTTGCAAAATTATCTTTTAAATTGACAAACATCATCTGTGTGATTCATGGCACAATTCAAATAAATACAAATAAAAAAAAATGTGTCCCTCACCGTTGATTACCGTACATATTTTTTCCGAAATGAGGTCCCATGGGGTCCACCGGAGGGGGAGGGACTTTGCCTGTCTATACACTGACTACGTATAAGTACCTCATACAACCCCACTTCAAAACACCCGAACTATCCCTTTAAGTATTGAGTGTCAGATTCGTGCTTACAGTGTTTTTTTTTTGTAGGCTGGTGAAGTGGATCGAGGGTTGTGTTTGTGAAGATCCATTCCTGAACCCTGAGCTGATGAGAGCCAACCCCTGGGTGGAGAAGGGCAAGTGTGTGATCCTCTAATGGTCACACACACACACACACACACACACACACACACACACACAAACACAAACAAACACACGTATAGACACACAATCACGGATGCATATAAACTAAAGAATCATGCACTCCCACACATAGTAACGCTGCACTAACTCACCCATTCTCTCCCTCACACACACACACACACACACACACACATATTATTGCTATTATCATGTTTATTTATTGGGAGACTCCTGAATGCTTTTAATTTATGTGAAGACTACTGTGTGTGTGTGAGTGTGCAGCACTGAGTAGCTTTCTAGAGGTTTGTTTTCATGGACTGCTGAGAAATGTTCAACAACACGTTTTTATTGGCTCTTTACACTGTCAATCAAAATAAAGACTGTTTTGAATTTAACAGCTGGATTTTGGATTTATTCAGACGCTAACTTGTAACGTACAGGTGGTAGTGTGTGTGTGTTACAGTAGTTCTCTGATGTAGACATTTCGTCTGACGGCGTTGGACATGCCCTCGTTGAACCGGAACCACACGTCACTGTTGCCCACCGCCTTTCCCATAGAAAGAGCCGCACACTTCTCACCTACAGAGAGAGGAAAAGAGCTTTATTTTTCAGGATCAGAATCAGAAGCAGGTTTATTGCCAAGTAGGTTTTCACATAGAAGCAATTTGCCTCGGTGTTTTGGTGCATAATGCAAAACAAGCACTGCAAAAGTCAAGAATCATAAAAATTAGGGCTGTCCTCCTGAGTTTCTCCACAAAGAATCACACAAAAGCACCACTTTAAATCTTGTGTTTGTCAGAGATGTGCTCAAAAGTTTCTTGGAAATCTTGGAAACGTCATATTTTGTTTTACAGGAAGAAAAGATGATTGGATTTGGATAGAAATAGATTTTTTTGTAATGTATTTTGAACATGTTGCTAAAACAGGTGCACAATATGACCAGGTATGATCTAAAAAATGATCTAAAATGTTATCTTGATTTTAACGCATGATTTAAACCATTAATTGATGATCAAAACTGTTACTGATTAATTTGATCAACTAATCGACTCAGCTGTAGTTTAATCCTCTAAAGTGAAAAAATAAATCACTTCCCTGAAGTGAGGATTTGCAGCTCATGTGATTACAAAACCTGAATACCATTAGTTTTTTTCACTGTTTCATCAGCTTCGGCTCTGGGAACTTGTGATGAAAATGAAAAGAACATTTTCTGATATTTTATAAGTTAAAATAATCAACAATGATAATGATTGTTAACTGGAGCCCTACTCATAATACAAATTCTCCTTTCTGCATTCACTGTGCACATAAACTACACATTTATGTGAAAATGTCCGTGTATGTAGAGACCCAGTGTACTCTACCGTATATCAGTGACTTATCTCCAATCAGTGCACAGTAGAAAGCGATGTCCGATTATCTCCATTAAGCACAGTCTCACTCAAACTGAGCCTCTCGCCACGTTTCACAAAAGATTGTTGCTTGGAAATTGCAGATGCATGTGCGTGTCCTACAGGGCTCTCATGCACGTATGACGTTTGTTTTGATTAATGAAACATGTCAAAATGAACAGGAGAGCAGCGCCTGTTTTAGTCAGCTGAGCCCCGTCGTTGTTCCTGCTTTGACCTACAAACAGCCACAGCTCTACATTTCCACCCTGCACCTAGTGATTTTAATGGGTCCACTTTTCCACGACCACTGGGCGCTGAATCTGGGCCGATGTTATATAGTAAATAAAAAGGTATTTATGCAAAGCATGTTTTGAGTCACAATTACAGTTGTCATCCACCTGCACACCTGTGAGTCAGCAAAATAAGACAACAAAGATTTACAATAATAGAGGCCTTTCACAGAATATTTGCAAAACCTGTTTTTCATCCATGTTGAAAGGAACAAGTTGTTGTGGGTGGTTATAACACTTGATGTTCATTCTATGAATAAATACTATGGGGATTAACATCATCACACATGAATACAATTGGGCTCATTGAATCCACAAGAGTCTCAACTTTACAATGATAGCCAATTTATGTAATTTCAAGACTGTTTAGGGACCCCAGTATGCAGAAATATTAAAATACACCATTTTAGAATAGGCGAAAATAACACATTTATACTACATGCAAAAAACTGCATGTGGTTATCATAAAGTGGGCATGTCTGTAAAGGGGAGACTTGTGGGTACCCAAAGAACCCATTTTCATTCACATATTTTGAGGTCAGAGGTCAAGGGACCCCTTTGAAAATGGCCATGCCAGTTTTTCCTCGCTAAAATTTAGCGTAACTTTGGAGCGTTATTTAGCTTCCTTCCCAACAAGCTTGCATGACTAAAAACACTCCCCTCTAAACTTTGAGGATATCTGCTGTCGGACTTGCATGTTCCATACACCCCGCTGAAAGCTTGACAGGCCTCCTGCACCTAGTTATGGATGCTAACGTAGGATTGGACAGTGGCCGTTCTAGGGAGGGGCTTAATGAAGGGTCTGTTGTTTATGCAGATGTGCTATTTATTTTTGGTGCAGAGCTGCGATGCATTTGAACACAGCAGTTATGTTTGTTTCCAATGACCCAAAGCTACTGACGGGTCAAACTACAGCAACTACTCTCCAAACACTTACCAGGTTTCTATATAACTGTAGCAAACTAAGTCATTTAGGCAGTATTATACATTTCATGTAAAATATGATGATTGTTTATTCTATTGGCTGGTGTCCAAATATAAGGAGGAGGCTGTTGATCTGGCGGTGTGAAGTCTTTTATGATGCTGATAGAAATATGATATTACCAACATTATGGAGGGAAACTGCAGGTGTTGTTGACAGTATAGATCTCCTGCCCGCAGTGAGCTCTATATCTGAAGCGTTACATAACACACATCAGTTATCACCTCCGGTGTGTTTGGACCTGATGTGCCTCGAGGCGTTTTTCCATGAACGGCCCGTGTTCTCAGAGGGTTCGGATAAATGAAGCCACATTAGTGTCACAGAGTCTCTACAGTACCTGTCTCTGAGGTGGGTGGTGGTCTCTGAGGTTTGGGGGCGACAGCTCGACCGAAGAAATCCAGCTCCGGCTGCAGAACATGAACACAAGAGTGACGAGAAGTTGATCAGGAAGTTTCTGAAACACTGTCCTCAGTAAGGAGGTCAATAACAATGAATGATCACGTGAATGCACACGCACACAGCAGCTCTCATTAGCCTGATTTCCCAGTTTCACCATTAGGGACTGTAACCCAGTGGCTTCTCATTATCCTCATTTCTGCCCTCTAGAGGTTCACTCTCTCCATCACTCTATTCCTGAACTATTATAACTGCAGCTCAGCCAGAGAGGCTCTGATGGTGCCAACAGATGCTGGCTCCACCTACAGGCACCAACACACACAACAACACCGTCACTTCTCCAATCAACTACGTGCTCAAATAACCGAAGAAACACCACAAAAGGTCAAAACTAGACGCATAAATGGTCAGCCTCTGACTTCTGATGTTTTCAGCTTTTTCTACCTAAAGTTTATCAAGACATGTTAAGCAGCAGAGCACACATCCCCTGTAGGTTTGAGCTACACGATGGACCGCTACTCATCTTGTAGTGCGGAATGAATAAAGGCATCAACCAATCACATTGTGACAACACACAGGCTTCGTAGTCCGAGCCAAGATGGTAAACTTTATTACTCCTTTCAACCTTGACAAAGGCAGCACAGACCAGATCCACTTCTTCCGTTCTTACCTTTCACAATAATAACCCTACATATACAGTATATAAAGTGCATAACTGTTTCCCAGAAGCAAATTCAGTCAGAACATTTTGGTAAAAGTTAACTAAAATAGCTCACTCTCAGGCTGTACAATAATTTACTTCAGACAGACGGCCAGACGCTGCTCTGGGTCAGTAGGATCCTGGTTTTAGCCTCTGCTTGCATGAATCTATTCAAACCTTTATTGAAAAAGTGTTGTAACTGTTGCTGCCGGTATGAATAGTTTTGACGTAAAATATTCGCAGGCGAGTATTTCGCATTTTTGTGTTGTTTATTCGTTACGCCCCTGGTGTGAAAAAGGCCTTTAGGCGTTCTGTTTCTGTGTGGATTTGCAGATAAATATTGAACTTTAAATCAACAATTTAAGAAAACGAATATGCTGATTAGTTAAATAATTTTTTTGTTTTATTCAAAATTAAAATGAGCTCATTTTGGTCATCTGGAACTGTGTTGAGGGTTGAAATGTATCAGCGTTTTTTTTTAGCTCCATTTCAGTGACAAACGTTGCTCAAACAGTCAATATTTCTGACTGCTGTCTATAAAATGTTTGCCCTCTATTGACACTTTTAAGACAAACCTCAAGACATACTCATTTTCAATGGCCTTTGGTTGCTCTTAGAGTGGTTTTAATGCTTTGTTTTAAGGTTTTAGTATTTTATAAACTTACATTTTTATAAATTGGTGTTACAACTTTTATTCTGTTTTAGATTTGTGCACATATTATAATATTGCCTTGTATTTTTCCATTGCAATCTATTGTTTTGTTGCTTTTGTTGATGATATTTTAATCGCTGTTCACTTTAACTTGTACAGCAATTTGGTCAACTTTAGATGTTTTTAAACGTGCTATACAAATAAACTTGACTTGACTGTGTACCTGGAAATCTCACGTGCCAGAACGCGTCTTATGTAACTATGAAAACCAGCAACTATGGGCCGTCATGTCACTGATCTTCACTGTAGCATAACTGCATATTTAACAAGGTTTTTAATAGGGTGATTTTATTTTTTTATTTCTTATTTCTCACACTTTGATGTTTGAAAACACGACATAAAATGTAGTTCATGCAAATATCTCCTTGTTCTGTTTTTATGTGGCGAAACATGATTAAAAATGTTAAATAAAAATCAACAAGTCTTGCTGCATCTCCTGGGCTGCCCTAAGGATGAGTGAAGGGTGCAATGATGACGCATACTTAGGAAAACACTGTTGTAGTGTATAATACATGTCTTTCACATTAAGCTCATCACTGGCCACAGGAAGGTGTGTACTTATATTAATCATATTGTGGGGACAAAACTCTTTTCACACAGTCACATTATGGAGATTCTCTTCATCATGTGTGGGGAAGTAAACCATCAAATTTTATGAAGATTCAATTTTTGTTTACGGATAGGTTTTGGGATTAGTTGAGGACTCGTGGTAAATTAGGGTGCGTCTTCAGGAAATCAATGTAAATTGATGTAACATCCTCTGAAGTGACAAGTGTGTGTGTTTGTGTGTCTCACCCTGATCTCCACTGTGGTTTGTTTGACGATGTTCTCCAGCCTCTGCTGATGGTTCCTGGGCGGTTTGGGACCGGCACTCTTTTTATCGTCCTCTCTCTGCTTCATACAGCAGATTATAAATACATTAGTTTATTAACACACACACACACACACACAGTGACCTGATTGTCTACAGGCTGCACTGTATTTAACAAATCTATAATCTGTCTCACCACTGCAGGGTTTCGTTGCAGCATCAGTTGCTCGGCTCTCCTCATCTTCTCCTGCTCCATCTCTCTGCTGATGGTTTGTTTGGCCTGATACGTCAGCTGGCGGCGCGGAGGCAGCCCCGGAAACCTCACCACCTCCTCAACACGCCTGCAAACACACATACTAAGTAAATAAATAGCTCTACACAAACAACGTTTTAAACACACCCATAACAGCGTGTAACTGACACAGAGGTGAACCTTGTTAGATGACAAACAAAATAACATTAAGCTTCCTCTTTTGGTGCCATGGGTTATGTTTTCCAGAATAAAACCCACAATCTCTAAAATCTCTAAAACCTTAATCCTCTTACAGCTGATCTGCATCTCTCCAACACACAGCCACAGTACGTGCCAATAAACTCTCACTCTGCTGCTGGAGCTAAATATAACATAAATAAGATAATATAACAGTCTATGTGACTGTGAGCTACTTATTGCAAGTTAGCACTATAAATCAAATAACAGCAGTCAACAGAATTTGGTAATCTAAAACAGGAGCTGCTCGGATGGATTATTCACCATGCAGCTAATATTAAGGAGTTTAACCTCTGGCTAACACATTTATAGTATCTGTTTAGTTATTAAAGCACAGAAAACCATACCACCTACGATATCTGAATCAATCTTTTACTACAAGTTACACACAATTTAACTTAAAGCTTCAGTAGGCAGTATGTTTTTGGCATCATTGGGAAAAAATTCCATAATAACCTCACAGCATATTGTAATTCAAATGTTCTGAGAGATAAATAGACTTATGCAACTCCTCATGGCTCTGTTTTCAGCCTTTAGAAAATCTAGCCCGTGACGGAAAACTTTGGCCAATCACAGGTCATTTCAGAGAGAGACAGCGTTCCTATTGGCTGTGCTCCGGTCATGTGACCGGTGCTTGGTATTTCCTCAGCAGATCTCAACATGGCTGCCGGGTCACAAACTTTCTCATTTTACAGCTAAACAGTACACAACATGATGATTCAGAAAACATTTGAGGTGAGAAATAGTTAATTACAGAAACAGAATATTGATTCATATTTGATCAGCGCTGCCTAGTTTGAC
>CAKALU010035043.1:7341-24012 GCA_916700995.1 Hozukius guyotensis
TCCTTCTGTTACACATGGGAAATATTAAAAACAGTTGATGATTAGTCTGTTGATTATTTTTTCTTGATTAATCAATTAGTTGATTGCTCTTTAAAATGTCAGAAAATGGTGAAACGTGTCGATTAGTGTTTCCCAAAAGTCTTGTTTTGTCCACAACTCAAAGATCTTCAGTTTACTGTCATAGAGGAGTAAAGAAACCAGAAAATATTCACATTTAAGAAGCTGGAATCAGAGAATTGTTTTATCCAACAGCCAACATATTCAGCAGATTTTAATTTCAGATGTCGTGTAGAAAGATTTGAAACTTTTACTGTAGGAGATTTACCTGAAATGACTTTGTCTCTGTTCCTACTTCCTCTGACAGACAAAAACAACACAGCAACCTTGTTAATTTCACACCAAAAATAACCTCCACTTAAGATTTCGTGACAAACAGTCCCACCGCAGAACTATCATCATGCCACGAGACCTGAAAAGCGCAGGAAATAGTTCCACTCTCTCTCTATGAATTCCTGTCACTTCTCAGCCTATAAACCTCTTAAACAGGAGCAGTCGGGAGACGAGTAGCACCCTCCGTCCCAGGAGAGACACTCGAGGGGGGAGAATTTGTGAATCTAGGACAGTCGATAGCGCTCCGGTTGACTGACGCAGGCAATTGTACGGCAATCTGCTGTAATCACTGAGCTTAACTATCTATAATTCAGGAGAGCGAGTGAGGGCCGGGGTGATTCAAACGACGGGGAGACTTTCTGTAAAGCAGGAAATAATTCATCATACGCCTCAGTCCTACTCGATGGGGACCGGCAGCGTCTGAAAACAGTGTACGGCCACAGAAAAGATTCATTAAAGAAGAGTTTTATGGTGGAAATACACACTTAAGTATTTGTTATCATCCTCTGGGATACATATTTCACCGGTGTAGGACACATTGACTCAGCAGCCAATAGTGGCATAAAACCTTCCAACTGAATTATAATTCAATGTCATCAACAAATATCTGAATAATCTAATCTTTTAAGTAAATTGTGATTTGAGTATTTTGGTTGGACACAACAAGCAATTTGAAGATGTCACCTTGGGCTCTGTGTGTAATGGACATTTTTAACCATTTCTTTTTTTACATTTTAATGACTAATCGAAAAACAATGGCATAGGCTGTTTGATCAAATGCCAAGATTTTAAAATGTTTTTTTGACAAGTGACCTGTTATGGTTACCTATTGTTATGGTTATGGAGACCAGGTTATGTTACAATGACTTTGGTTACCTATATGGCGTGGAGAGGAGGTTGTGTTGCTCTGGCTTTGGCTCTACCTATCTGGCGTGGAGAGGAGGTTGTGTTGCTCTGGCTCTATCTATTTGGCGTGGAGAGGAGGTCGTGATGCTCTGGCTCTATCTATTTGGCGTGGAGAGGAGGTTGTGATGCTCTGGCTCTATTTATTTGGCGTGGAGAGGAGGTTGTGTTGCTCTGGCTCTATCTATTTGGTGTGGAGAGGAGGTTGTGTTGCTCTGCCTCTATCTATTTGGCGTGGAGAGGAGGTCGTGATGCTCTATCTATCTGGCGTGGAGAGGTGGTCGTGATGCTCTATCTATTTGGCGTGGAGAGGAGGTCGTAATGCTCTATCTATTTGGCATGGAGAGGAGGTCGTAATGCTCTATCTATTTGGCATGGAGAGGAGGTTGTGATGCTCTATCTATTTGGCGACGCCGGGAAGCTGCTTGACATCCTCCTGGATCCACCTTCTCACATAATGTTCACATTACATGTATTATTTTTTGTCATATGGATTGTCTATGTTGTATTTTCATTATGTTGTTACTCTGTACACACGACATCTATTGCACGTCTCTCCATCCTGGAAGAAAAAGAAACATGACTTCACAAAACTTCTTAGAGAGGTCAAGTTGGTTTAGTTGCTGAAAGTAACCTTAAATATACAGGTGGAGGATCATACAGTGGTCCTATGAATAGTTTTTTTGTGATGGTCCTATGAGTCTTTTTGGATGGCATTGACAGATTACCTGAGCCCCTTTTTGGACCACAGCAACTTTCCTCAGGGACTATAGGAACCTTTTGAGGAAACCCTTCAACGGCAGGGACCAGGGTCTAAATTAAGTTCCGGGGACATTTTCTGGCGGCTTTTAACCCCCTCAAAAGGTAAGGTTAAAATAAGTAAGTAAGCATTTTAGACAGAGGGTGAATACAGGTATATTCAGACAGGCAGGATGAGAAAAATAATGTGTTTTATGAACATTAAAGCATGTAAACATGTTCTGTGTGAACCTGAAAACGAGCACGACATGTCCCCTTTAATGGTGGGCTACAAACCAAAGTACAGAAAAGTTAAAGCTGACTTTTAAGCTGAAAATTATTTGCTTATAAACAAGGAAAACATGACTGATATTAATTTACATAACAGAAGCTCAGTCTGTCACTCAACGCAGCCTCTATTATTAGTTTCACTTTGATGCAGCAGAAAGTTCACGTCCACTATTAAAACAAATCTCACATCCAAACCGTGTTTTCAACGAGCGGAGCGGCAGAAGATCAAAGATGTATTCTTTTTCTTTAATCAAAACCCACTCAGCCTGTCTGTAGTTTCCTCTCTGTGTTTCTCAGACACACACAAGTACGGCTGTTGTTGCTTAGCAACCATTACACCCATGAAAATATAATGAACAGAAGTGAGAAGATGCTGTAATCTTTGTGCCTCCTGCGACGAGGCCGACTGAAAATAACTCTCACTTTACTGCCTCTGATACAATGTTGAGGTGTTCATCTCAAAACCTAAACTAGCGGATTCAAACATTCCTGCTCGTGTCTTGGCTAAACATTCATCACATTGGAATAATCATTGGAATGCCTGCATCAGGTTTGACCAACACATTCTCACTCCCAACTCATCAAATACCACTTGGTCAGTTGGAGACCGACTTACGGGGTACCCCTCTAGCATTACTTTTGGACGGACCAGGGACGGTGTGTCAATATACGCTTGTTACATGCATTGTGTCCTTTCAAAATAAACTTCTGTTTTCACAGGAAGTTAAGTTTAGGCAACACAACTGCTGCGGGTCCCACCCGTGTGGCGTCCACACCGGCAGCATTTCTGCTGCTGCTGTCAGCTCTTTCTTTCTACATAGAGTTTGCCTTTCCTAATGGCCATTTCATTTCATTATAAATGTCATTTATATTTATTTTGGACAGAAAAAGGTTAAGAAGCGTGTGCTCATTTGTAAATAATAGTAATAATCCCCGGTACTTTATTTATTCATAGAGCCGTGCAAGTCACTGCATGTTCTACAACACGGTCTTGCAAATATTTCAGAATAAAAGCCTTGTGTTAACAAATGAAGGAATTCTGTCCACAGAAAAAGAAAGGCTTGAGGGCTTTTATTTTGAAAGGAAAGTGTTGATTTAAAAATAAATCTTTACTTTTTTTCATGTCCGTGACATATTCTACAGATGTCTAGACACTGAAACTGCAGTAATGTAGCTGGTATGATGTCAATATACATTCAAATGATCACTTTCATTGTCTGTTGTTGCTGTGAACCTCAAATCTCTAGAAGAGACGAAGCTGACACGTGGGCTGTGTGGCTGCTCTAACCTGTTAACATGGATGCCGAAATAAAGAACAACAGGTTCCGCAGTTACTTTTAGTTTCACAGGGGACACTAACATCGGTCTCCTGGTTGAAAGTCTTGTGTTTGTTTGACCCGTCCTCCTCCCGCCCTGAGCGGACTCTCACGCTATTAATTCTACGTCACTTGCTCCGACTGTCGAATAACGCCTCGGGTGGGTTTAAAGAATGAATGAATGAATGAAAGACTTTATTTCGAACATAAAAATATATTAAAAACAGATACAAAATAATAACAAACAAAACAGACATTTACATTTACATTGGAGTTAGTTGAAAGCCTCGGTTAATCACATACTGTTGCTAAATGTGCCTCCGTACATTGGTTTCAAAACCTAAATATCATATTCACAGCAACAACAGACAATAAAAGTGATCATTTGACTGTATATTGACATCATACCAGCAACATTACTAGTTTCAGTGTCTAGACATCTGTAGAATATGTCACGGACATGAAAAAAAGATTGATTTTTAAATCAACACTTTCATTTCAAAATAAAAGCCCTCAAGCCTTTCTTTTTCTGTGGACAGAATTCCTTCATTTGTTAACACAAGGCTTTTATTCTGAAATATTTGCAAGACTGTGTTGTAGGACATGCAGTGACTTGCACAGCTCTATGAATAAAACACCTAAACGGCAATATTTGACGAGTTCGGAGTGAGAACGGGTTGAAATAACAGGAGCCAAAAGTAACGTTTAGTGGGAGTCAGTGCTAATGTTAGCAAAGCCCCCCTCCAGTGTATTTTGGCATTTCTATGATATTTCATATTTGTTTGAGTCATTTCCTGACAAAGTTGATTAACCACACCGTTTGCCCAAATGTTTTTTGACAAATAACTTAATTTGTGCTCAAAGTTAAAAAAAAAGAAGGTTGGGAAAGGGCTAGGAAACGAACATGGTTGAGATTAAATTCACTGAATAACGACTCTCGTGACTCACGGGAGTGACGATACCATCGAGTCACGTGACTAACGACTGACAAAGTAAGTCAACGTTACTTTTAGTTTCACACGGGACACGAACACCGGCGGTCTCCTGGTTGAAAGTCTTGTGTTTGTTTCCAGATCCAACACACACTGCACCTTTAAGTGGATGTGTGCATGTACAGAAAGAGGTTAAACATTCTGAAAATAGAAGGTAATCAGAAAGTGTTTACATGACACACACATGACTGCTTCTGGAAGCTCTAACCCACTTTGAGGAAGAGGTTTCTCTCCAGTCTGTTCTGGTTTGAGATGATCCGGATTCTGATTTAGTTCTTATCGTGTTCTTTTATAAAATTTGTTTATATAAACGGTGTGTGTGTGTGTTGGTGTGTGTGTGTGATCCCTTATATGTCTAGTAGTGTGTACCCACCCAGACTTGGATTGACATGGCAGACACGGGGCCCTGGGGAAGGACAAGCTGCTAGACTGGCTGGGGGTCGGGGTGGGGGGGTGGTGATGGAGGGATGATGGTGTTTGGCTTGTCGGAGCTCAACCCACATCCAAGGACCAGTCTCAAACATCACCCCCCTACACACACACACACACACACACACAGCCGCTGTCTCATACACACCTAACCGAATGTGACAAGTGCCCCCCCCCCCAACCCTCAAACAGAGAATTTTTCCAGTATTGGTCTCCTTGTATGTTTTAAGCCACACTAGCAGCAGCGTGATGACGGCAGAAAGCTGAAGCTCTGCACCCAGCTGGCCTCGGTTCCTCCAGTCTCAGTCAAACTGTCTGTTCAAAATGTACCTTAAAGGGAGATTTGTCAAGTATTTAATACTCTTATCAACATGGGAGTGGACAAATATGCTGCTTTATGCAAATGTATGTATATATTTATTATTGGAAATCAATTAACAACACAAAACAATGACAGATATTGTCCAGAAACCCTCACAGGTACTGCATTTAGCATAAATAATATGCTCAAATCATAACTGCAGCCCAACAGGCAACAACAGCTGTCAGTGTGTCAGTGTGCTGACTTGACTATGACTTGCCCCAAACTGCATGTGATTATCATAAAGTGGGCATGTCTGTAAAGGGGAGACTCGTGGGTACCCATAGAACCCATTTACATTCACTGATCTGGAGGTCAGAGGTCAAGGGACCCCTTTGAAAAATGGACATGCCAGTTTTTCCTCGCCAAAATTGAGTGTAAGTTTGGAGCGTTATTTAGCCTCCTTCATGACGAGCTAGTATGACATGGTAGGTACCGATGGATTCATTAGATTTTATAGGTTCATATAATGCCAGTATCTTTCCTCTAGCTCTAGATCAATTGTGTTAATGCATTAAAGAAATTAGTGTCGTTAAAACGAATTCGCGTTAACGCCTCATTGTCGCGTTAACTTTGACAGCCCTAGTTTACAGTAAACCCATTTTTATTTGGGTCTATAAGTCATTAACACTCATTGGGCCTTTGTTGCCTTCTGGAGTCGACTATCAACACATGACATGGAGCTAAAAGCAACAACAGCCTGAACCCCCATGAACAAAACACCATACTTTGTTGGGACCTGTTGAGTTTGTAGCTATAGCTGTACGTGTATTTATACCATTATCATGACCGAATACGAGCCATACCTCTTTAGAGGAGAGTTATATTGCAGCAGAGGAGGGTTGTATTAAGTTGGATGGTGCGACACAGCTGATATGAGAGCTTCCTCCACTTACTTACAAAGGTCAGCGCTGTCAAGATGGTTTGTAATTTGTCAGTGGTGCAAATTTATCCCTCAAAGTTCACCAAAAATGGCACTCTATGCAAAAGAAGAGTGCAGATTTATTTCTTGGCGGTTTGCAGCCGAGTGTGAAGCGGTCGGGATGACAGTCAGTACCTCCAAGTCTGAGAGGCCGTGGTGCTCTGCCGGACAAAACGGTGGACGGGAGTGGGGAGTCTTTGCCCCAAGCGAGGGAGTTTAAGTATCTCGGGGTCTCGTTCACAAGTCAGGGGAAAAAAGGAGCGGGAGATGGACAGACGGTTTGGTGCAGCGTCTGCAGTTATGCGGGCGTTGTACCGGACTGTTGTGGTGAAAAGGGAGCTGAGCCGGAAGACAATAAAGCTCTTGATTTACCGGTCCATCTACGTTCCAACCCTCACCTGTGGTCATGAGCTTTGGGTTAGTGACCGAAACAATGAGATCGCGGATACAAGAGGCTGAAATGAGCTTCCTCCGTAGGGTAGCTGGGCTCAGCCTTAGAGATAGGGTGAGGAGCTCAGACATCTGGAGGGAGCTCGGAGTAGAGACGCTGCTCCTTCACGTCAAAAGAGGCCAGCTGAGGTGGTTCAACATCTGATCAGGATCCTTCTGGACGCCTCCCTTTGGAGGTTTTCCAGGTACGTCCAACTGGTAAGAGGCCCCTGGGTAGACCCAGAACACGCTGGAGAGATTATATATCTGGTCTGGCCTGGGAACGCCTTGGGGTCCTCCAGGAAGAGCTGGAAAACGTAGCTGGGGAGAGGGACGTCTGGAATTCCCTGCTTAGCCTGCTGCCCCCCCGACCCGGCCCCCGGATACGCAGAAAGAAAATGGATGGATGGATGGATTTATTTCTTTGCCTCCGCGACCGAAACCCCTGACGCCAGTGATTCCCTCTAAAGATTTCAGTTTTCACCATCTATCTATAGATACCACTTGCGTGATCTAGAACAGATACAAATCAACATTAACCTCCTCAGATGAACCTTACTGACCACATTATAGTTGGAGAGGTAACCAATCTGGATGTTTGTGTTTGTCCACAGCCAACGTCTCTTCTGTACCGAACATCCAAGCCGAGGACCTCACGCACTGCTGAGTGCTGTTTAGCAGAGCTCCATTTTCTAATCCAAACCGCTCGCGGGTCTCAGGGGCGAACGGCTGAGCGAGTCGATTGGTCTCTAAGTGGGAGACAAATTGAAGCTTGTTGAGGCGAACGAGCCAAAAAAAATGAATGCTTTCTCTCTCTCTCTCTCTCTCTCTCTCTCTCTCTCTCTCTCGCTCGTTCTAAAAATGTTTCTGATGGGCGTCCTCAGCGGGGAGACTGTGCAGAGCGCCAGTTAAAGCTCCCAGAGCGGAAACACAGAGCATTAACTGCAATCTTTAAATGTTCATCTGTAAAACTCCGACCATGTATGTGAGTAAGCACATTGACATAAACACAGCTGTAAACCTAACGGAGACGTATTGAAGCAGTGATTGAGACTGACGGCAGCATCTCAAAGTTACACTTTTAACCAAGACTGTATTTACATGATAAATATTATGCACAAAACCCAGCAGCTATAGTTAGACATGTGTTTCTGTTTCTCCTTGCACACCAAAGACATTTTTTATGTGCTGAAAAAAAAAAGAGTTGTGTTGTTTGGTCCATGCCTGTTTAGTGACCTTAAGAGTTTGAGGATGAGGCCAAAGCAGTTTGTTAATGTTTCTCAACCTACATAGACCACAAGTTGTTTTGTGAATTATCAGTCACAAGTTCAGGTCATCATAAAAACTAGTAGGCGATTTGAAGCGGGATGAGGAGGGATGTCATAACCCTTGTTAGCAAAATGACCAAAATGCATCTCCGCCTTGTTAACCTGCCGCCCCCCCCCCCTCTCCATCCTCTAGTAGCAGAGAGAGTGCAGAGGCAGAATATATTAGTCTAGTCTACCTGATTAAATATCTGACTGAGGTTTGTGCAAGATGGTACGTGTCCACAGACTCTGTCCTTTCCACGCTTCCCATTCATCGTCTACGTAAGCAGCCGTGCGATGTATTCTGGTAGCGTGGCGGTGCGATTCGAGAGACGGGGCGTCACGATGGTCGTTCCTCATTTGCATAAAGTTGTAGGCTAGTCTACTTTATGCAAATCACACGGCGTCCGACGCGACTAGCCGCCGATATCAGCCCGATTATAGCCCGACACGGCCGTCGTAGGGGATCGGGAACGATAAATGAGTGTCATCGATCCTCTTATCTCGTGTAGTGTATCATAGTTCACGACCACCAACGCCACGTCTGGGACGCCCCACGACACCCCGAGGAAAAGTCTAGCCTGTCAGAATGTTTCGTCTTGACACGCCTAGTGTGACATCTCCAACGACGTGTTCCTTTGCGTTGATCAATCAGGTGCTCTCTCCAGCGCGCGGTCGCAGTCAGGTCACTTGGTAATAAACAAACATGGCCAAAAAGGAGGAGGGATGGTGAGTTTGCTGCTGTCAAGTGGGAACACCAAACTGACTGAAGTATGGACAGCCCGTACCGTCCTCTCTGTGCCACCCAGGAGCGCATCCACAACACCTTTTTCTTTCTTTTCTTTTTCTTTTCACAACACCAGACCGCCAGCATCACACACAACGCTTCTGTCGCCATGATCGACAGTCGCTTCAACCGCCTCCCCGATGACGTCTGAACTCGCGCGTGATCGTGGAATACGACGTGCCGTGATTGGTCGCGGTCATACGTGTAGTCTTGCCAGTCACCCGACCGAGACACTGCAAGAGTTTATGGCACTGTGATCGTTAGATCTGACATGGTGACCATCGTCAAAGACAAAAATATCATGTAGTCTGATCCCGGCATAAGACAGATTCATCAACTGCATGGATTATTTCTCGCCTCAAATGTTTTCAGAAACACATTTCGGATTCTAATAGATTCTGTGAACTCAATACTTCTTAAAAAAATATCAGAGATCGCTGGAGATCTTTGCAGGCAAGATGGAGAAATAGAAAAAATAAATACAAAACCAAAGAATCTCACGGTTTCAGGTTAATTTAAGCAGTAAAAGTCAAATAAATCCTGAAAGGAAAAGATCATTATTTTTTGTTATTATATATAAATAAATATATATATATATATCTAACAAATATGACTCAGAGGCATCGCTGCGTCTTCTCCGGGAGCAGCAAATTTCCAAGTATGCGGTTGCCATGACGATATAGTGAGCCAATGACACCCGCCGACTCCTCTCAGGAGAAAGCGAGCAGCATCAGCAGCTGGAGAAAAAAAAAAAAAAAAAAGGCAGGTGGCCGCGGACGAGAGACGTGGAGGAAGGGAGGGGTGAGATGAAAATTACAACAATCACAAAGCTCCAGTCCCACTGTTTCCCACACGGCTCCTGACGGATGCACAGACCCCCCCACCCCCCCGCTGGGCAGGATGAAGAAGAAGTGGATAAAAAAAGACGGGAGGAGGGAGCTGGAGGAGGCTCAGCTGACGACGAGCATCTCTGATGGAGTGAACGTGTCACAGCCTGAATCTGTCCTGCAGTTTGATGAAATGCACGAAGCTGCAGAAGCACTTGTTGAACTCGTTGGTTACCGAATGAAATTAGAATAAAAAGCTTTTCTCTCTGAATGGACATTTTTTTAACGTGCTGTGTGCATACTCTTGAACCTTACATGAACCTTAGCAACAAGTTAAAGGAGTAGCATGTCCCTGCAGTAGAGGAGGCTGCAGCCATAGTTTTTCACGAAGCCTACTCTCTTTAGATTTATATTGTATTTGTTTACACATATAAAAAAAGGTACAAGTAGAGATTACATAAACAAATGTGATGGAGAGGTGCAAAAAACCCTCGGTGGGGCTCGATCAGGGCACTCTCCAGTGCATACCTTAATCAACTTTAAAAAGGGAATAAATTATTAAAAAAGGATAGTAAAGAGAGAGAGAAGAAGAGAAAAAAGAAAAAGATATTTGCATCACATGCATTCCAAAGACAAAGTTAAATTAAGAATATTATTATTAAGAAAATGACATTATATGCAGGAGTTTTTGAACCGTACAGGACTGACTGTCTTGGGTAGTAACGGTTCTTATATTGATGTGAAAGCTTCTCCTTAAAACAACTTGATTTAATCAAGTTTCTCGCCCCCAAAACTACATTTTACGAGATTACATTTGAACACATCATGATAACGTTGTAATATACCTTCGCCCAATAGTCATTTTTCCTGAGCCGACTTTGAACGCCTCATAACAATAACTCAATGGCACCTCCGTTGACGTTGGTATCTCCGGTATTTATCCAGTCAGGACTGTGCTGCTAACGGCTGCTAACAGCTAACGTTACTAACTCTCCTCCTGCTGATTTCAACACAGATTTGTTGTTCACAGTGTCACATTATCAGGGAAAAATAGGGTGCACCCCTCAGGTTTAGTAGCGCTACGCTGTTGAGCGTTCTTTTTTCTCTTCACCGTGTCTCCGGTCCTAAACAAACTGAAACATGATACAGCGTGCGTACGCGTCATTTTGCATGTGTAACTATGGGAAAGCATCAATAAGAGGAATCGATAGTCAGAGATTCCTCCGCTTACCACCAATGGTACTTGTACCATAGTTTGAGAACCACTGAAATAGACCATAAAGCAGGGGATGCTTTAGGGCGTGGCTACCTTGTGATTGACAGGTCGCTACCATGACGTTGTCCAGTCTGGGAGTTGTCCGTGTTTTTGTCTTACAACTTTAACCCTTTCACAGTGAGTTTTCAGTTCAGAAAAGTTAATTGTGACATTTTTTGTTTGCCGTAAAATGTCTTATTCAGAGTTCGGTTGTACTTAGCTCCAATCAAAAAACCAAGAAGGCGACGGCCAAAATGCCGAAGTCAAGGCTTCAAAACCGTCGTCCACAAAACAATGGGTGATGTCACGATGACTACGTCCACTTTTTATACACAGTCTATGGATCAGGCTGGCTGATATACGACCACCATACACAAGTACATTTTGAGAAGTGTGTGTATGTGACTTGTGAACATCATATACCAACAGGAATATATGAGACTATGTGTACAGTGCAAAAAATAAAAAGGATAACATGGAGTTCCTCTTTAAAGAACGTGGAGTAGAACTTGAATGTGATGGTCTGCTGGTGTATGTGAGGCATTTAGCGAGGAGAAAATGAGTCGTCTGAACTGTTAAAGAGGTGAAGATTTCTGAACACGCTGCAGTTCTCTCACCTCCCTCGAGGAAGAGCATCTGAGTGCAAAATGGGCGTTGATGAATGAGATTTAATACCGGTTGCAGAAATAATATTATTACCATCATTTACCATCAGCCCGAGGAACGCAGGCAGCATCATTTGGAATGTAGTTATTCCGTACGCAGGTACGGTGCAGAGCAGAGACGGCATCTAAAATCAAATCATGTGTATAAACTGCAGTATTGAATTCCTTCCTGTTGTACTGATGCACGTATCAATGCTGTGTTAGCGTTTCTGTTTTATTGACTCGTCTGCAGCGGTGCCACCCTGACAAATTCCTGCAACATTTGTTGTACTTGTACAAAATGAAGTGGTTTTAATTATTCAGTCTGAATATGGAGCACGCTTGAGTTGGGACCTTTTCTGCTCTTTCTAACATCATAATGGCTCATGGGTTGTGCCAAGCTTTTCAGGACAATGACCACGTTCTAGTCATATACCTTTGATTATTATAACATCATACTAACTCTAACTCGTCACTGCTTTCAGAATCAACTCACAAGGGGTCAAACCAGATACCTCAGAAACAATCGGGACTGATTGTTTCCACAACAGCCACACTGAAGGACCGCCTACTCACCTGACGTCCTCTGGGGAAGCGGAAGTATGCCTTTGCGCGCCAATGGCGTCATATCAAAGTGAGACAACAACACAAATTTTCAAAATTTCGAAAAGCACATAGAGATATATTATATATTATATAATTATATTACGAGTGTGTCCAACATCTTGGGAGATTTGGTTTGCCTGGAACACGACAAGGACTAGATCCAGTCAGCCCGTTCAACACATCATGATAACGTCGTAATTTACCTTCGCCCAATAGTAATTTTTCCTGAGCCGACTTTGAACGCCTCATAACAATAACTCAATGGCACCTCCGTTGACGTTGTTATCTCCGGTATTTATCCAGTCAAATACTGAGGCTTTGTTACGCCCCTCGGTGTGTGATACTGACGCTCAAGGCAATATTTAGCGCTTGTATGTGACGCAACAGGTGTTCAATTAACTACAATGTAAACCCATCCGTGGCAACAGTAAACGCTCTGAGACTGGGAGTGACTGTGATGACGTGTGGTAAAGAGCGTAAAAACACACACTGGGCAGGAGGGAAAGAAGGTGTTTTACTTTCATGTTACAATCAGCTGTTTGTTTGTGTCCCGTGTTCACAACGTTCAGTGTCATTTTCACTGCACAAACGTTGTAGTTTTAAGCCCAACCATGTAGTTCTTTCAACGCCAAGGGGCCGTATGTGACGAGTTGGGGTGAGATTGTGTTGACCCAATCTGTATTGTTTTGATTTCTTCTTCTTCTTTTAAAGGTACTGTATGTAACTTTCAGACATCCAACTCCAACATCCCTCCACGTTGTCCATTAATTCCTGATAATGGACCCCTCGTCGGGCATTATCCATTACATAATGTTCTGTAATGGTCCTGTATTTTATTTGGACCATTGGCTCTATGATACTAACTAGCTTGTAATTTGCAAATTTATCAGCGAACCTTACAAAGCAACCAATGGCTTCTTTGGATTTTCACGGCAAAACAGTCTTTTACACAGAAATCAGTCCACAGGCTGTTATAGGCAACCGAGAAAGTCGAGGAAGGTCTCAGTTTTTAAGTTACGTTACAATCCGTTCACACATTGGCAATATAAAGTGATTAATACATGTAAAATGTTACATATAGTACCTTTAAATTCCAGCAGACTAGGCACGGGAAGTCCATTGCTGCCTCCCTCCGGTTAAAAACAACAACAACGCATTTGGTCTTTGCAAACAGAAATGACGTACGTTTTTAGCATGTAGAGCGGGGAAGTGAGATCCAATCACCAGTGGTCACTCAATGCATGTGGAGACGCATTCTAATACCAGCTGTGAACTTGCATACTTAGAGCTGTCCCCTTGAGATCGGATCACAAGAGACGCATGTTAACCAGGTGTGAACCGGGCCTTAGACGCTGTACATTGGCTGGGAAAAGGTGAGAGAGGGAGGAAGACAGCGTAGATGACAATGTTGTTACGTTTGTCTCACTAAAATGTATCTTCGACAATCTCATACACCGTTGGTAGCTATACCTACGAAAAGTATTGCACTATAATATGTGTATATCCCACGAAATCAGTTCATGTGTAATTCACGTACTCGTAAACCAGGAAATCTAAACAGTGGCGAACATCGCGTAAGGAGGAGGTCTGGGTGGATGTCTCGGTCAAAATGTACCAGACTTTCACCCAGGAGACCGACGTTAGTGTCCCGTGTGAAACCAGAAGTCAACGTTGATTTATTTGTCATGTAACGTCAGCACTTCCAGAGTTATTTTGAGCCAAACCGCAATCTTTTCCTAAACCTAACCAAGCAGTTTTGTTGCCTAAGCCTAAGGAAGTTGTTTCCTGTGAAGACTGAAGTTTATTTTGAAAAGACTGTATGCATGTAGCGAGCAGAAATCGACGTGTTGCTGTACATTGATAGGAAAACGAAAGAGAAAGGAGGAATAACTTTTTTTGTAAGATATATATCAGAGGAATCAGAAGGTCTCTGGTCAAAGAGAGCTTCTGTGGACCGTCGTTGAAGCTATACCAACCTCTATCGATAAAAATGACAGCACCCTGAGACTATTTCCATCTCAGAGAAATATTTGTCCAACTAAAACACAACCCAATCTGTGATACGTGAGGGGAAATTGTAAATGCAACTCAGGATAGTCTCCCTCTGTGTTCATTAACACTTGAATACAGCTGGATGATTGACCATTTCGCATCTTAACTACAGCGTTTCATCTGCAGCAGTATCCTGCTACAGTGCACACTGTGAATATTGAGACATTTTTCTACCTTGAAATGACACTGTTAAAATCGTACATAACACCCTCGATCCTCTTCTCCAAAACCTGCACGACGACCCATGCTCCTTCAGACCTGTCACTCTTTGTAACCGTCTGCCAAACTTGTGATATCTAAATTTGGAAAAAAACAACGAGAGGACAACGGGTTCAAACCGACAGCTTAAAGGGACTGTTACACTCAACAGCATGTTCTCCATTTGATGAGCTCTTCCTTCTCCATCTTGAGGTATGAAGGAAAATGTACATGCTGTAGCATGTGGATAACTAACAGAGATCTGAGTTTATCCCCCAAAAATGTAGTGTTGAATGTGTTTTTCTGCCTCTCAAAAGAGAAAATCACTTATATTCTTTAAGGTAAAAAGGAGCCCTTTGATACTATTTGGGATCTTTATATTCACTTTATGGAAAATGAAGATATGTCCGAAGCATTACAAGAGGCCGAGGATGAGTGGCTTTCTTTATTTACTCATTTATTTACTTTAAAAAATATATTTACTTTGGTTTTTTTGCTGCATATCTTCTGCCATGAGTATTACATTATTGCATTTATCTTCATTTAACAAAGTTAGGTTTCGTACAATGTTTGATTTGCCTTTGTCTCCAAACATCTGCAGCAGTTTGAAATCTATATTTTACTGATGCAAATAAATAATGTACATTTCATTGTGAGAGCAAGTGTGCGAGAGATTTTTAAGACACCTCATATCTGAATGTATTGTTGTATTTCTTACAGTTTTGTTCCAGATTACGACCAGCTGTGGTAGCCCGTCCAAGACTGGATGAATTATGTGTCAAAAAATCATGCATACAACTTGAGGAAATACAAAAACACATGATTACTATGAGTGAAAAGACATGAATGTTGTTTTCTTTTGTCTTTTTTTAATGTTGAAAATCAATAAATAAAGTGCTAAAAAATATTTAGTGTTGAATTGGCCTTTTGTAATTTAGTATTTAAGCCTTCATTTTTCAAGAAAACACTGGCAACGTGTCTTCTTTTCTAATGTCCAACTTTACATTTAATGTCTAGTTAAACAGAACACTTTATGATGGTTTTGTTCCTGTAGTGTGGAAACAGAAATCTCACAAAATTTCACTTTTGAGGACTTTCGCCCAGGAGAACGGTGTTAGTGTCCCGCGTGAAACCAGAAGTCAACGTTGATTTATTTGTCACGTAACTTCCGTACTTCAGTTACAGCACTTCCGGGGTTATTTAAACCCAAACCACGATCTGTTCCTAAAGCTAACTAAGTAGTTTCATTTAGAAAAGACTGGAGCAGAAATTGACACGTGTGTGTTGCAGGACATTTGTAGGAAAACGCGCTAAAAACACGTTGATGAAAGTCGTGCTGAGTGTCACGAAAAAAAGGGAAATTCGTGTTTATGTACACAAATTAAATACATTAAAGGGACTGTTTGTAACTTTCTAAGCGTATAAATGTACCGGGTCGGGACACATGCGCGCTCGCATATGCGCGCTCGCGTGTAGCCGCTGTCTCGTCTCCTCTGCCTGCTTGCCTTCACTCAGACAGCGCGCGCGTTCTCGCGTACTCGCTCCACCTCTAGACGTGAACGCGCGCTCACTCCACACTGCAGAAGAGTTAGTAGCTCTGAGAATATCTAGTGAACGTACAGTGGACGTTTGTGCAGAAATAAATGCTGCAGCTCCTCCAGACCAACAGAGGTTTCCCGTGTTTTGTGAAGTGACGGGACTCTGCAGAGAGAAACGTTGTCGTCTCGTTACCGACCGGGTTCCGGTGTTTTCACTGTTCACTCCGGCTGCAGGCGGAGGGAGACGAGTTTCTCGCTGCAGAGCCCCGCTGTCTCAGCCTGCGCTGAGGCCGGAGAAGCAAACACAGTATCAGCATTGATTCATGGAGAGACCTACGTCTGGTCAGCTAACATTACTGCCAAGCAGCTGAAATATAGAGTGATATTGTGGTTTTAGCTGACGTGTGTCGCCTCACTGTTTTGAGCGATGCTCGTTCATGTCTATTTAGAGCGAGCACAAGCGCGAGCTCGACGCTGACTTTCGTTGATTTCACGGCCACAGGTGTCGCTGTTAACAAGCAATTCTGAAAGTTACAAATAGTCCCTTTAAATTTCGTTACTATTTCACAAACTGCCGTGAGACTGTGTTGGACTGCGTCATCGGCAGGATACAGGATATCACATTGTAAATATTGAACATGTTTAATATTTACGATTTGAAATCTGTGCGGCCAGGATGGACTTCC